>APFE030443517.1:4354-54813 GCA_000404065.3 Pinus taeda | reverse complement strand
CTCTCCCAATTCCAACTCCTCTCTCTCTCTCTCTCTCTCTCTCTCTCTCTCTCTATCTCTCTTGATTCCTCCCTCTTTATCCCTTCACCCCCCACCTCTCTCTATCTCTCCCCTCGATCACTTGCTCTATTATCCCTCCAACTCTATCACTATCTCCCTCCCTTTTCCCTTATCTCTCTCCCCTCCATATTTATGTCTCCATCTTTCTCTTCCCCTTCTCTACCTATCTCTCTCTTCTCCTCTTCTCTCCCTTCCCTCCTCTCCTCTCTCCCTCTCTCTCTCTCCATCTCTCCCCTCTTATATTGATTTCTTCCTCTCTCTCTCCTGCTCTCTCCCACCTCCCTCTCTCTCTCCCCACCCTCCAACTTTGTCACTATCTCCCTCCCTTTCACTCCCGGCCCCCACTGCACTCCCTTCTCTTAAATTTGATACCATTGTATTTTATCTAAATAAAAAAATATCTCAAATCGTTCTAAAATATTGAACCTATATTTTGGATCAATCAGGTCAAAGAAAATACAATAATCAAAAACCTAAAAAATCCATGCACTATCTTTCCTCTATTATTGATAGCCACTTTTCTCTCTCATGGGTTGGGTCTTTAGTTAAGGTGGATCTATGTTACTTCTTACTAATCTTATTTATATTATATAAATTTCACATTTTTATATATAAATGTATTCTCATTTTTAATTTTATTAAAACATTGATTTATTTTTCACTGGAATATTTTCTAGTATACAATAAATCTCAAAAGTAATTATAATTTTTACAAAGCCCATGTTATTGTAACAAAGCCAATATTTAAATGTTTAAACTCATCCCCTTAACACTTTTAACTTTTTATTATTTTTTAATTGAACCAACATTTAAAATTGTTTACATACTTACATTACACCTACACATATACTGTATACTAGTTTGTAGAGGGCCTTTTGATGCAATTAATTATTATCCACATATTAACATTTAAAATTGTTTACATACTTACATTACTCCTACACATATACTCTATACTAGTTTGTAGAGCGCTTCTAAATGCAGATAATTATTATCGACATATTCGAAGATCTTCAAATTCTTAAAAAATATTTTTTAAAGAAATTAGTTCAACACCGAACTGTGCCAGCAATGTCGTGCCAGGTCATATTTATATTTAGAGGTAGGTGGATGAGAGGGGCTTTCAGAGAAGGTGACCAGATCACCTTAATATATTATTATTCATCAATAGAGTTGAACATTCTATAGGTCATATTTATATTTAAAGGTAGGTGGATGAGAGGGGCTTTTACAGAAGGTGACAAGATCACATTAATATATTATTATTCATCAATAGGGTTGAACATTTCATTAGATTCCTACGAGGAAGCATTGTATTTCTCTTTGGCTTTTGCTGCACGATGCATTTGTCATTGAATTTAACAATCATCATTTGTTGAACCCATAGGCAAAAGTCAAATCTCATACACTATAGGCCCACTAACATAGAAAACTAACCAATCGATACATAACATCGACCAAACCATGCCACAATCCAAACATTTTATACCAATCCAGACAACGTACCACCACTGTATCATGCATCAAAGATACCGGAGGACAAAGTCAGAGAGTCATATATGGAGAGGGAACAAACTTAAAAGTGGAGACATACTAGAGTCCTCGACCAAAAAGAGGCTGACCTAGTTTTTTCCCAAAACCAAATCCACAACTAAAAATATTAATTTTATATTTTCAAAATATGATCAAAATAATTAATAATGGTACATTAAATTCACTTTCTATTATTATCCTCCCCGAAATTAACCTTATTACATTTCTAAAACATACTCATTTTCTTTATAGCATAACACAGTGAAATACATGTCTCATGTCTCGATAAGAATACCTAATAGTACCTGCTCACGGCCGAAATTAACCTTATTACATTTCTAAAACATACTCATTTTCTTTATAACATAACACAGTGAAATACATGTCTCATGTCTCGATAAGAATACCTAATAGTACCTGCTCACGGCTGCTGCTTGCAAATGAAATGAAAGCATCCTATTTCGACAAATAATTTACTTAAGAAACATGTTTGCGGGACTGTAGATGAAAATTCAATGTAAATTACGTCATACATCCGTGTACAACGAAACTGGCATTACAGATAATAATGTTGATGGAATTCGCATCATACGCACTTAAAACGACACCATCCATAAGTACACCTAATGTAAATCCATAAGGACAACTAATATAAATGGAATCTGTAATCTGCTAATAATGTTGGTGCTATTAATACTAATAATATTGTTACGCAGTTGGATCACCACCAACTTTGAATCCAGATGGATCACTTAATAATGTAGTTGCATTATGTCTGCTGGGATGAATTGGCACTGTGCATAAATTCTTGCAGCAGTAACTTAACACGTGAATCATACCTCATCCACATATCGCTTCCAAGAAAAGCACCAAACACCCGTAGAACATCGTCCTTTCTTTCATAGCTTTCTTCCTTAAGAAGTGTCACTACAATATTTATACCAAATTGCAAATGAGTCGATCCCAGGTATTTGAAACCCGCAAGAACGAGTTCAACCATTCTAACAATTTCTTTTACTATATGCGATTCTTGCAGCTTCTCCTTGGACTCCGAGAAAAACTCATTTTCCTCTTCTTCAGCAGGCGTAGCTGTGAGTATGGAATTAATTAACGAGAGCCCTCCTTCAAGTGCTACAATAAGTAGATCAACATTCTTCGCTTCATCATCCTCATTCTTTTTGTTCGTCATTTTAGATTCATTAGTTATAACTGCATGGTGCAAGTAATGCAAACGCGAGATGCAAAGAATTACTGAATCAACTAGAACGCCAACGTAATTAGAGTTCGAGTTGATGCAACTCATTCGATTTGTCATCCAGGAGGCTTTTAGGATTAACATTCCGTTGTAGAGATCTTCATTAGCTATGTCGCTCAAATTTCTACGCTCTAACACATAGACAGTGAACTTGACTATCCAGATGCGGAATGTATTCAACCTGGCTGTAGTTAGAATTTCAATGTTCAAGTCGTAAATCATCGAGCGATAAATTCTTAAAACCATACCCTGGATTTTCAGTTGATCGCATCTTGCAAGGCAAGACAGCATGGAAAAAATCACGAACCAAAGCTCTTCATGAAAATATATATCCTTCAAACCAATGAGATCCACGAGCTTGCACATTTCTTTGCACAATTGTTTCAAAACATCGGATGAAGAGAGGTACCGACAGCATAAATACCAAAACAAATCATCTACTATCAACGACAAGTATTCGCATCCTCCAATCGAACAAAACACGTCCCTGTTTTTCGGATCGTATTGGCAATAAAGACGGAGCAGATTAAATTTCTGCCACAAAACTTTCCAATAAAGCTCTAACTGCACATCTCTCTTTTCCCTCTTATAAGCTTCTACAAGACAATTATAATCTGAAACCATTCCTTCCATAAAAATTTCCATATCCGCTTCGCTCAGGACTTGAGTATAGTCGGAAATGACATCTAGCATTAGGGTTAGTCTTGGGTTGTTGAGTATGTATAGTTGCATTTCTTGTCTCAGTTCAGTCTGCGGAATAACATTGCTCATGTCAAAGGGCTGGCGGGTAAATGGGTTAAGTGCTTCATGCTTAGCATCCCAAATAGTTTCCAATGTCGTTCGATTGAATAGAACCTGAGCTGGGTCTTCTGTGTGCGGCAATCTAACTGGATCATACGCAAATTCTTGAGTCAAGACATCTATGTACATTTCAGGAATCTCAGGATCCATTTTCAGCCTTAATGATCGCCAGCCAGGATTTGTCTTTACCTTACAAAATATTTGTTTCTATTTTGTAAGATATTATATATATATGCTCTCAAATGCAGATTATATCTTATGATGGGTCGGTTTAGTCTAATTACTTTTTAACGAGGAAGTTGGGTTAATTAATAGTTAAAAAATTAATATAGTCAATTTCTTTTTAATTACAATGAATTGAGTATGGTTTATAGGGTGCATTGGTTATGTTTATTTTTTATTGATTATGATTGTTATGTTTAATTTTGTTTAAATTATTTGAATAGGTTTGATTTTGGTTAACTTTTTTATTTACATAAGTGAGATTCAGCATAGTAATAGTAATAGTAGTAGATGGTTGATTATGGATGTTTATAGTTTACACTCACATATTTGTTTCATTATGTTTTATGTTACATTATAGTTTATTGTTAGACTAGAATTGATATTTGTAGAAAATAGTTCACTATAAAATTTGAGTTTCATTATTATAGTATTAAAGTGTTTTATACAATTTTTTTAATTATGAATATGGTGGATTTGTATTTGATAATTGTGTTAAGAGGGGTTTTACAACTTAGTATGAGGTAGATGTCAAGTATAAATGTTTAACATTTAACTTTTAACAAATTTAATCCAATGACACTGTCATCCCAATATGGGTGTAGATGTGTAGGTATAAATGTTTAACATTTAACATAAAAATTTAACATTTATCTCTTGGTTCAATTAAAAATAAAATAAAACATTAAAAGTACTAAAAAAGCTATAAGTAATATAAAGTCAAATGTGTGTCAACATTTAAATGTTGACTCAATTAATGATAAAAAGTTAAAGTTAAAGTCAATTTGTTATATTTTTTATTTTGTTATTTACTTGTGAATACGCTTTGTTACAATACCACGGGCCAATACCATTTCTTATCAATACCACATGCCCAAAAACCATAACTTATTTCATAATCAAAAGATTTGATAACAATATGACAAGATCTTAACCATGGATATTCACTTGCACTTTACCGTGGATACTATTAACATATAAATAGGCTTTGCTACAATACACTAGACCAATACTATGATTTATCAATACCATGTGATGAGCCCCAATTTTGGTACAATTTGGGCTCATTTTGGCCTACTTTACTTGCTCAAACCATTCATCTTTATTTGCTTATGCATGCATTTCTTAGTTATTTCATGTTGTTTGTAGGAGGAAGATTAGACACTTTATCCACGTGACTAATGCATTGTGATTCCAGGTTTTGGCATTAAAAAAGGGAAACAAGAGACAACGCAAAAGGAATAAGGAGACATAAGGTGGCACTGCTGATTTTGTGGAGAGATGTCCACAGTATTGGGACATTCCTCGTGATTCCCACTGAGAACTCCGAGCTCCAATCAATCTCCCCTCCGAGCCTCAGAAGTAGCCAGCTGTCCTACAGGAACAGCAGTCATCAACTGTTCTACCAGAATAGCAGTTTTGACTGCCTCACAAATCCGCAGTTAAACTTCAGTTGGACAGCCGAGCTCCTAGAATCAAGGCTACTTGGCGGATCACCACTTTTTTGTATAAATATGGAGGCCGTAGCCTTAGATAGGTTGTTGAATCTCTTGGGTTATCATATCATTGTGGAAGCAGTACAGTTTTGTTTTCTTTTGCTGTAAGCCAGTTTGGCATGACGTTGAATTATGAATAAAGAGGACAGCTTGTGATCGATTCCTGAGTTTTATTAGGAGACTATAGCTCTCAGGTTAGGGCCCAACCTGAGAGCCATAGATCCCCTCTGTTGTAGTATTGTTTCTATTTCTTTTCCAGCACATTAAGTTTCATTTGCACATGCAATTTGAATGGCAGTCTTGTAATTCAATTATCTTATGAGTTAGATAGATTTTGCTTATGGTACAATTACTTCCACTTGCTTAGTGTAGCAAAGAATACATAACATCCATTGGAGCTCCAGCAAAAACGGTTGTTAAGGCTCACTGCCATCTCATTTGAATATTGGGGTGCAGTCCATAGCAGACCACCAAAAACACGCATGAATTTGGTTGATACAGTTATGATTTGGATTTAGATGCTTCCTTGTCATTTACACGAACCACACATCTCTTCATCACAGTCCCATACGTATTTCTCTTTGCGTTTTGGATCACTATTCAATAAAATCACGGTACACTTAGTGTAGGTTGATGCATTTCCAGTTTGATAAATAGTTATGGTCATTTGTTTCATTTACACTCTCCTCCATCTCGTTTCATTGCCATCCCTTCTGTTTTGACCTTGCATGCAACCACGTTTCTCTGACTTACACTGCGTTCTTCCCTTTCCTAAACATCTCCTAATTCTCACATAGCTTCATTCCTTGACCTTTCACATACATCACTCCAACACACTCCCTACCCCTGTTTCCCACCTCATCCTTCCATTCCTTAGCCGTCCCCAGCCTGTTCCCTATCTCTCACATCCCTTCCTACCCGTCCAGCACCTTTCCCTCACCTCAATCCTCCACGGTAGACCATCCTGTAGCAATTCAGAGACATCCTGTAGCAATTCAGAGACATCCTGTAGAAAACCCTGAGTTTCCTGTAGAATCCCCTGCAGACATCCTGTAGGAGGTCTTTCACGCGGTTGCTGAGCTTCTGCACGTGGGAAGCCTCTGTGGATGGATGCCAAGGGTCCATAGGGACCTCACCTAGCCTCCCCAACCTGTCCCACGCTTTCCTTCCTTCTCCATCCAAGCTGCACAATCAAACCCTAATAAGTAAGCAAAACACAATCACTCCACCTACTTAATGAAAAAGTATAAAAACATGTCCTTTGTAATGTCAGTAGTTTAGACTCATGCATTTCCACTTGTTAGGTGTAGTAGCAGCATTGGTAGAAGTATTACTCATCCTCATTGCATTATAGAGATTAGACTAGTCAAATTAGGGTTTCCTAGGGTTACATGCTTTGATTTACTTTTAGTTCATTTTTGTCAATTAGCTTAGTCTCCTTTGAGCTAGCTTTTGTCCATCATTGATAAAGCTTCTTCTGTGAACCTATAGAAGTTGGCTTGAGCCCTAGCGGACTTGTGCCAGCTGACCAAGTGACAGCTGTGACAAGAGCTAGTACTTGTGCATATAGCACCGTCGCTTCCAAGTTTGTACGAAAAACCGGGTTGTTAAAATGAGAGACAGGAAGCCTCAGGAGTTGTAGCATTATTGCTACAATACTGGAGCTCACCAGCCAGCAAATTCCATCCATGGGTATCCCTGCCCCTCTGTCCCAAATACCACTCAGGGTCCCTAGCTTTGCCCTTAATACCATGTAGGTGCCCAGTTTCCTAGGGTTTTCTCAGCGTTCTACTGTCATGGATGATATCCCGACCCGCTGCCCTCAACTCTCTCATGCCTCTCCCTTCAGCACCCAGCCCCCCATAAATGGCATAGTCACTATCCCCTATTTGCCTAGTCTGAGCAACTAGGTATAGGCCCGTGTATCTTCTCGACCCACCATTACCAATGCCATTGCCAAGATTCTAGTTCGAATGTGATAAAAACAGAACGCAGATCCAGGCCATAGCACTCCCTTTCCTTCCCCAGTTTCTCCCATAGAACGTTACTCCCCATTGAGATGGCCTCTTGCCCCTCCCTTCCCCCCAGCAAAACCCCAACCAAATCATGTAATTGATACAGGAACCCAATTAAATCATGGAATTGGTACTGGAGCGAGGCCGAATTACATACCAGGAAACATTTTCTTGTCTGTAGCCAAGGTGCCTTCACCCCTCTCCAGCTCTGATTCACCTCCTGTCTCCACAACTACTCTCTCTTACCCGACACGTCAAATGCCTTAACCTTCTCCGCCACCCTTCCTTATTCCTTCCTCCACCACCTTGCTAGCCCACTATCCATCCATTCATATCAAAGGACACCTCACCCCCTACCTTGAGCATGTGGGGGATGGCGGTAGTTATGATCTTTGTACAGACCATATCACATCCCAGCCTGTCACCTCTGACACTGTCCCTCATCCAGATTGGGAGATAATAATCAACTTTATTATTAGTATTATTAATTAGCACTTTAGTAGTAATAATGAAAAAATTATTATTAATAATGTGTAATTAATACTAATCATAAAACATTATTATTAACTTTATCAATTAATAAATATTCTTAATAGAAATTTGATTATTAAATACATTAACATTAGGAGTTGTTTTTAGTGCAACTTTTTGGAGTTTCCAGTGTCAAAATTTGGCGGAAAAATTGTGTTGAAATCTTGATTTGTGTTATTTAAACTAGTTTTTTGACTGTATATATGGATTCAACACCTTGAAAAACCCCTAGGGCACTTCTATTGTGCAGTGTTACCCATCAAACTTGTGATTCCAATGAATTCCTTCCAGATTTTAGAGAAATTAAACCAGAAAACTCCACTAGAAAAGATTCCAAAAGTCGCACTAAAGACAACTCACTAACATTATAGCTTATTAATAAAATTTACTAATACATTTATAAATTGAAATTAAGATAAATTAAAATTAAAAAAAAAAAAATATTATTACGCGTTCATGCTAAATTTTGATTCTATCTTTTCTAGGGTCTTGGTTCATTTTCTGATTTTGTTGGTCGATGCTCCTCCTCTTTTCTTGCATCTCGCTTGTTTATATCCTGTCACCTTTCCCTTCTTTGCATATTGTCTTGAAGATGAGTCTTGTTATACATTTGAAACGTAGTCTGAAAAATGGATACTGTGGATAATCTGAATCAAAACTCTCAAAATTCTCGCCACAGAAATCTACAAACTCTCAAAAAGTGAGGAACAATCCGCGTGTGCATTGATTTTAGGGATTTGAATAAAATTTGTCCTAAATATAATTTCCCCACTCCATTTATCGATCATATTATCAATGAGTACGTTGGAAATGAAATATTTTCCTTCATGGATGGATTCTCTAGATATAATCAAATAAAACTTCGTCCTGAGGACCAACATAAGAATACATTTATTTGCCCCTCGGGTATGTTTTCATATAGGAAAATGCCTTTTGGCCCCAAAAATGTTGGGTCTACCTTCCTGTAGGAAATGTCCTATTCTTTCCATGACATCAAGCATATAATTGAAGCATATTTGGATGATATAGATTCTCACTCTTGCAAGAGAGCGGAACATCCAGAACACCTTCATTTAGTTTTTGAATGATGTGGTTACTACAAAAATCTGGTTGAACCCAAATAAGTGTGTTTTCGCAGTTACATTTGGTCAGTTATTAGGATTCATCATGTCTAATTAAGGGATCCATGTAGACCCCTTCAAGGTTGAGGTGATAGTTCAGTTTCCTCCCATTTTGAGTATCCAACAACTTCAGAGTCTCCAAGGAAAATATATATATTTTTAAGGATATTTATCATAAATTATGTCGAGATCACAAAAGGGTTTATGTGTTTACTCAAGAAATGAGTTCCATTTATTTTGGATGACTTCACTCAATTCTCCTTCAATTCTTTGAGAAAGGCACTGACCTCTGCTCCTCTTCTGAGTACACCTGATTATAGCAGAGATTTCCTCTTGTATATTATATTAGCATAATCAACTATTGGTATGGTTATGCTTCAGGAAGACAATGCCCTTAAGGAGCATGTTATGCTCTTGACTTATGAGAAATATAGAATACAAGAAATACAAAGAAATATAGGTCAAAACACAGAATTATCACATGAAATGAGAAAAATTGCAAAGTATTTTATTATTTAGAAACATATTCACTGTACACTTGCCTCTTCGAGGGGGAAACCTCTGGCAATGTAGAGCTCAATTAAAATAAGACTTGATGATATTTCCCCTACTAACTAAGACTATTTATAGCTAAATGACATGCAAAACCCTAACTACTAGTGGTCCCTTGCAGAACACAGGTTAACCACATTATTTATTTTCTATGGTCTGTTCACAACTAACTGTGGTCCCTTTCCTCTAATGTTGGTCAACCACTTACAATTATTAATGCGGGATTTATTGACTCTCTAACTAACTATGACTCTAACTTGGCCCATTGGTCTTACTACATAAACAAAGGGGTTATGGTTGGACCCTAACATGCCCTCCCCCATCAAAAGCAGTCTTGTCCTAAAGGATGAAGCTATGGAAACTACTGAAGAATAGCAGTTGGTTCCCAGGTCGCATCTTCTGGAGAGGTGTCCTTCCACTTAATGAGGACTTCCTTGATCATGCAAACCTAGAGATGTATTTCATGAGTATCGAGATGTATTTCCCAGTCCAAAAGAAAGAATGATGTGTGCGAGCATAAGTTTTCTAAAATCTTAAATGTCATGCAATTTGAGATGAGTGCAACTCGTTCAAGATGCAGGGTTTGAGGGTGGATGTTGGTGATATAACTACTCGATTCTTGTAGCAAATACTCTCATCCTTTCAAGAGTAGTTGATTGAGGAATTAGGATCTTATCTCAAGTTATTAATGAGTTGGGAAAGAGAAGGGTGGGAGAATCATTCCTTGCATGCCTCTTCAATCTAATCTGGTATGGGTAGAGAGATTGATAGCAAGGTGCTCTCATCCTCAAATTGGCACGATAAAGCATCGGATACTACATTGTCCTTCCATTTATTGTGAATTATATCAGAATCATATCCCTGCATTTTTGAAAGGAAATTATTTTTCTATGGCGATGATAGACACTACTCCAAAAAATATTTTAAGCATTGATGGTCTGTGCGGACCCAAGAATCTCCTTAAGCTCTTCAAGGTTTTTGGTTGGGGCCAATACTGCAAGGCCTAAATATTTTTTGAATCAACCCTCACTTCTTCATGACCCATAATGTGTCCCAAATACTTGACTTCTTCCATGCCAAAAGAGAAATTGGATAATTTGAAAAATAATTTGTGATCTCGAAGTAGTTGCAATATTTGTTCTACATGTTAAAGATGTTTGTCCCAGGTTATGTTGTAGATGAGAATGTCATCAAAGAAGACCAGGAAAAATTGTTGGAGATGTGGTTTCAGAAGGTGGTTCATGAGGCTTTGAAAAGTAGATGGAGCATTACAAAGACCAAATGGCATGACCAGGAACTCATAATGGCCTTCAAGAGTTTGGAAGGCAACCTTGGGAATGTCTACTTTCTTCATGCATATTTGGTGATAGCTCGAGCAGAGGTAGAGGTTGGTAAAGAATTCAGCACCATGAAATTCATCAAGCAAGTCATCAACCACTGGAATAGGAAATTTGTCCTTGATAATGATCTTGTTGAGGGCCTGAAAGTCCAGACACATGCACCATTCTCCATCTTTCTTTAGAACCATGACCACTGGAGATGAATAAGGACTGATTATGGGACAAATAACACCTTCTTCGAGGAGTTCCTTGATTATTTTTCCAAATTCATTCTTTTGGGAAAAATGATATCGATATGGGTGGACATTAGGTGGTTGGGCCCCCAGTACCAAAGGGATATTATGATCATGTTCACCCATAAAGGGTGGAAGCTCTCTAGGTTTTTCAAAGACCTACTGGTGGTGATCTAAGACCTATTGCATCTCAGGATGAATATGAGGAGTAGTCAATATAATGGCCTGTATGGCATTAAATTGGGAGATTACTCTATGATGGCCCTTTTTTAAAATATTCTCCATTTGATGCGAGTTGATGATAGTAGGTGAACCTATCTGGAGTCTCCTTAATGTATGAATGTGGTCATTTGGCTTAAAGATCATATATAACTCCTACAAATCCATTGTGATAGGTCCTAATGTGTGAAGCCATTCAACACCCAGGAAAATGTTGCAACCACCCATTTCAATAGCAAACATGTGGGTCTTGAGGTGGTAGTATCCCATCTGAAGCTTAATATTTTCACAGTGGCCTTCACATTTCATGGTCCCCCCATCAGTAAAAATGTCTTGGAAATTAGATATCGCCTGCACAAAGAAATGAACAACTTTTTTGACTCTCTTATGGATAAATTTATGAGTGTTTCCACTATAAATTAATACCATTACTGGCTGATGTTTAATAAAGCCTCAAATTTTGAGAGTCTGAGGTGAAGAAATGTTAGCCAAGGCATGTAGTGAGATAACCAACTCATCTAGCATAGTTGTGGGATCATTGTCAGTTTTGTTTTCCCCCACTTTATCCTAGGGCACCTCAAAGGATGGAGCTTCCTCTTCTGAGCTATTATCAGTAGCATCAATTTGAAATAATTTTGGTTCCTTTCATTTATGTCGAGGGGAGTACTTGTCACCATAGTAGTAGCACAATCCTTGTTTTCTTATTTCAGCCATTTATTCTGGTGACACCTTTTGAACCTTAAGTGTTTGGGTGGGGCCATGAGCCTCGGTGGGACACGCCTTGGAGATGAAATTTGGATGATGGGACTGGCCATTTAAGGCAATTTCTACATCTAAGGCCTTGCTTCATGCATCCAACCCATTAGCTAGGTGGTGCATCCAGACATGGGATTGGATGGCTTCTTTTAGGCCACTGATGAAACACTCCAAGTAGAATTCATCTCCTAGACCATCAGTTCTGATGGCCAATTTCTCAAATGCTGCAATGTAGTTCTTTACTGTACTTGTTTGTAAGAGCTTATGTTATACAGCTAATTGACCCCCTCATCAGTTCATAGGGGAAAGACATGATAGCTAAAGCAAAGACCAATATCACATGCCTTGTTTCCACACTAATGGTGGCTATACACTAACAACCTGCTTTATAAAGCTTCTCTATAAGCCTAAGGGTGCATTAGTGACCCTACTAACTCTAGTTGTTAGTTTGGGAACAACACTAGTGGATCCTAACGAAGTTCTAAAGGTCAAAGGAAAGAATTGACTCATAAATATCTAGATATTTTCTCCTAAATCTACTCAAGAAAAGCAAGGAAACATCTCAAGCTCGACCTATTTAGGGGATTTCTAATCCTAATGAAGAAGGAAAATGGAAAGAGCTGAAAATCATGGAAACTTCATTTCTTTTACCCTAAGGAACTCATGGAGGAACTTGGCAACCTTAACTCAATTGCTACATAAGCAAAGCTAGGGCTATGGTGATAGAGGTCAGATCATTTGAAAGGATAGCATACTTGATTGTTGAGCATTGTCTCAAATCAGAAGAAGTTGGTAAGAAGGGAGAGAGAGAGTCTGGAGGAGTAAGGGAAGGTTGATGCAATAGATGGTTGTAATCACTCTTCCGACATTAATATAAAACTGTAGTTGTGCTGTCAACTCCGTGGTGTTGGTACTATCATTCATTAGCCTGTTTGTCCAATACCTTTTAGCATGAGTAGCTTAGTTATATGTAAATAGATGTTCTTTTATGTTTTCATGTATTAGTTATCAAGGTTGTATGTTGTGATTATGCTTGTCTCTTCTATGTGCAGGACTTGATCTAGAGCCGGCTCAGGGGATTCCACCTAGTTGCATTACGCTCTCTAGAAAATATACACGGATGCTTGAGGTAATCTATTTGTCCTACTTTGATAGTTAGTTATTGTTTATGAACATGCATGTAACTTTGTGACGGTTGCAGATAATCTTACAGTCTATTAAGGGTCCCGGGAAAACCCTTGAGGGTATCTCCATTCTCCATACACCGTCCAATTTATCCTATAGCAGAATTGGCAACTCCATTGGGGACTATACATCTAGTTCCTGGTTTACTCGGACAGTTATCAGTTTCCTCCTCCTTGTAAGACCTCCCTATACTTTTGCATTCCCTTTCTAACCCACCAAAACCTTGCTGCACTCTGCCTTCACATATTCAACCTTGAATCCAATCCAAAAGGCCCTGTTTTGAGCTATTTTCCCACACTAACGCAGGTTAGCAGACTACACAGTGCTTTATAAAGCTCTGCGACTGCATACACAGAGCGTTAGTGGACCCAGTAACTCTGTGGCCACTACTATAGAGCATTAGTCCCTTAGAATATTGATATATAGCTGCGTCTACAAACTCAAGGGGATACGAAGCTGCTCATGGAATGAAAGAGGGTCTGCAATTGCATTTTGTTAGCAAGATCAGTGTCCTGAAAGAAATTTTTTTTTACGAAATAAGTTTTTTTCTTTCTTAAAAAAAATTATGAAATAAAGATCCACATTTTTTATTTATTCTTCTATTTAGCTGGTTAAAATCTGCTTTATTTTGGTTTCAAATAGTTGTTAGGAAAACATTGGAAAGATTTCTGCTGGTTATATAGGTGTTATAATGACTACGATGCATGGAAAAAATATGAATATGTGAAAGACTTTCACCTGTAGAATACAACTTGTTTTCATCGAATTGAATATTTTTTTAAAGCATTGTCTTATGCATGATTTTTGAGTCAGAGTCCCATCACATTTCATACGTCAACTCCCTTACTGAAGACAATAAAAAAGTACAAATAAAATTTACCTGAAATCAATCAATAACTCTTTATTGAGCAAACAAAAATTAGTTCAGGCTAGGATCTTGGGATAGGCAGTGTGAGTAAACTGCCCAAGATCAGAAACCAAAACTATTGTCATTAAAAGAGAGAAAATTCCTTCTGCACTCATACGACCAAGACCACTCTAGTCAAAGAAGAACTAAATACGAGACAACATCAGACTATAAGTGAAGGTAGATCACCTTCGCTTGCAACTCCTTTGGGTATTCTATGTATTGGGGATCCCTTCATGGATTTCAGAGCCGAGTCAGGGACTCAGGTATCCTGCCCACACAACGTACTATCTGCGACTATGTCCCCCCCGGTAGTGTCTATGATTTTTTGTATCCTTAGTGGCCAAGCTCTTAGGGACTTACACAAGGTGACTGGGGCGGGCTACCCTGGTACTTGACACAGACGAACCTACTCTAACTTCAGTTTTTGGGAGGGTGCTCATCTTCATGAGAGTACTTGGCTCCTCAATGTGAGGTACGGGCGAAGCTCTAGAGTAACTGTAACTGTACATTTGGCTAGCCCTCTCTATTATTCATTGTGATACTAGGTTTCATCTCCAGTGATCAGTGCTTATCAGATAAGGTGATTTCCCTCTGTTTGCTGATTGATCAACTTAGTGTATTTTTTATATTTTTTAGGTACCCGTGTGCTATCATTGAGACTTTAACAAATATCAAGGTAAAATTTATTGATAAAAATTAATGGTCACCGTGGCTACATCGGGCCCTCATCATCAATCTAGACAATTGTAAGGACTTCCTCCACTCATTGTGGAAGATCCGCCGAGCTCCAGTGAACCGAATTCCCCATCTTCGGGGAATCAGTCTCCTAGATCTCACACGGAATCTATTTGGACAACCTATAATTCAAGTTTGCTAGAGAATTTCTTTACCGAAGGATTTCTTCCTCCCTTTAACCCTCTGCTCACGAATCTGTTGGACCCACTCTTGGTTCCCGTGGCACCTGTACTACCTATCTCTTTAGCTAGAACATTTCCATCCATCCTGTCAACCACTAACGGGTCATGGAACTTTGTGGACACTTTTGGTCCTCCACCACTTACCCAATTGACAATCACCACCACACCATTGATGGTGAACCCCACTATCCAATTTGTCCCAGGTACAACAACTCACATGACACCCTCCACGAGTGGAACCTAGCCGATGCCAGGTGCCACCCCTTTAGTGTCAAAATATATACCTTCAACAAGTGCTACATATAGCACTCCTTATAACGCTCAATATAGCACTATTAGCATGGTTCCCATCCACCAACAATATGGTCGGTAGCCATTGTACAGTTCAAACTCCTAGATTCAAGTATCTGGGGGCATTCCCAATATGCACATATCGGTCGGGAACGTAATAGTTCCCCTTCCATTCTCAGGCATGCATGATCAGTCATTGATTGGCATGAGGGTATCTCCATTCTCCATACACCATGCATTTTATCCTATAGCAGCTTAGTGAGACGGCCCAAAAAATTAGATTCCTGGTCAAAGCAATCACATATGGCTTTTGAGAACATGTGCAAAGTTACTCTCCGTGGATAACATTTCTTATGCCACTACCACCATTGCTATCTCTCTTGGTCCAAGTAAAGGGATCCCATATGTAGCTTAGTTTCATGTTCATAGATGTCATTAAGGGAGAAATATTGTTCGTGCTACCCATACTCCAACATTAGAGCCGTCAATTTTGTACATGTTGAGCTTCGATGTCTAGTGGTTGGAATGGTGGTGATTTCCATGGAAGTGAATGTGATGGATAGATTCTCCTTCTATGTGTGCATCAACACTAGGATCCTCCCAATGAGACTTTGTTAGAAGTTCTCTTAGTTATGAGATCTATGTCTTAATATTGTCCATATTGTTTTGGTATTCTTCGAACCTTTTTTCAAGGTGTTCGA
The DNA here is from genome assembly GCA_000404065.3 of Pinus taeda. NCBI lineage: Eukaryota > Viridiplantae > Streptophyta > Pinopsida > Pinales > Pinaceae > Pinus > Pinus taeda. The sequence continues at coordinate 38,675 of APFE030443517.1, read as the reverse complement.
CCCTCTCAAAAGCCAAAACTTGAGATCTGTCACCTAGCATTCACCACCTCAGTCAATTACTTAAGAGTATTATTCTTGGAAAGAGAGCGAGCTTGGGAGTCTAATGGCTCGGGTCACTTGGAGTCATGTCAAAAAACGTTTTGGTGCCTCCCGAAAATTGGGGGCTTACAAGTGAATGGTACCATTATGACTAGCTCATTGTTCTAAAGCTTATGGGTTAAGTCTCTTGTAAGCATCCCAGGATGATCTCAGACTCTGATATGGAAGATAAGGTAGAGGGCAATCTTTAGATAGTAGAGGGAACTATGGTCACAAAGGAGTGTTAGGTGTTACAGATCATGATATAAGCAGGGGTCTGACAATAGTACTCGGCCCAATCTTTCAGGGAGCTAACTAAGGAGGATTGACCGTACCCTTAGCCATACTACCCAACTACCCTATTGTATGTGTGATTAATCTCCCTGAGTGTTGTTCTTAGCCTACTATAGTAGCAATATGGTTGATGACTTATCTAAGGTTGGGTTTCAGGTGAACATAGGGGGCTTTTGATATACCTAAGGGTATGTGGAAGTGCAGTCCATGTGCGGTTTTGTCTAATGCGCTTCTACTGAAAGGGGTACCCATAGGGATTACAAGGGAGTCCAAAAAGTGTGACCACCTCTTGTAGTTCATGTGTGCATGCCTCCCCAAATATGTAAGTTTATGCACTCAATGACAGATCTTTTGGCTTAAAGATGTCGGAACTCGTCTCTAGCCTATAAATAATTCTATGAAAATCAGAGGTACAACTAGCCCTAGAAAGTGCTCTAATACCACTTGTTATGCTCTTGACCTATGAAAAATCCAGAATACCAGAAATACAAAGAAATATAGCCCAGAACATAGAATTAACACATCAAATGAGAAAATTTGCAAAGTACTTTATTATCATAAACAAATTCAATGTTCACTTGCCTCTTCAAGGGGGAATCCTCCAGTAGAGTAGAGCTCAATTACAATAAGACTCGATGATAGTTCCCCTACTAACTAATACTATTTATAGCTAAATGACATCCAAAACCCTAACTACTAGTGGTCCCTTGTATAACATAGGTTAACCACTTTATTTATTAATTATGGCTCATTTACAACTAACTGTGGTCCCTTTACTCTAATGCAGGTCAACCACATACAATTATTAATGTGGGATTTATTGACTCTAACGAACTATGACTCTAACTTGGGCCATTGGGAATATTACATAAATAAAGGGTTAGGATTGGACCCTAACACAACATGTGATTTATTATCTAAGTTGTGGCTTAGTTGGTTCTGAACTTAAGTATTCTCATGTAGAGAAATTGGCTTTGGCATTTGTTCATGATGTCTAGTGACTCTGTCATTACATTATGCTAAGAAAAACCTTTGTATTGGATAGCGTCAACCCATTTCAATTTTTTCTCGGTAGGCGAGTGATTGGGGTAAAATATAATAAATAGTTTTTTATTTTTCAAGATTTTGATCTCGAGTTTATTTCAGCTAAGTCAAAGAAATATTTGGTCTTTGTAGAATTGATCTTGGAATTTCCTTGTGAAGGAGATGTTGTTTATGAAGAATCATTCCTTGATTAGCATATTTCTCTCATCTCTTAACAAGATCCTTTGTATGGAGATATCATAATATATCTCTAGACTTCGACTTTCCCTCAATATTTTTCTAAGGATGAACATTAGAAATTGCATCACCTAGCTAAAAATTATCTTAATGTTGGGTAGGGGATCCCCCCATAGCATGTTTTTAGGGCTTGAAGCCCGAATTTTGGTCAATTATAGTGTAAAGACCCTGCGAAATGCGGGCGCGGAGCGTGAAGAGTCTAGGGTTGTCCACCCTAAGATAATTTAATTTAATGTAAAGTGTGTCAGCCTACCCATGGTCTGCAAACCATGGGATTGTATAAATAGAGAGAGGCTCTAAGTGTAAAGTTAGTCTAAGTAAGTTTGGAGAAGTAATAGATAGATACGAAGGCATGGTTAGAAGATAGAAGTGAATCTGAAGTGTATTGGATCATAGTGGTAGGTAGAGGCTCTGTAGCTGAGTGCCTAGAGGCCTAGTAGAGTCTGTAGCTGAGTGCGCGGACCCCTATAGCTGAGTGCGCAGGGTGGAGTCGGGTCTGTAACTGAACTTGAGTATTAGTAAAGATAAGATTGATTTAGAATATTGTGCATCTTCTTGTAGATCTGTATTTCTAGGTTTTGGTTATTCTTTATGCATTTATATTATTTTCCAGCACTTGCGCTAATCTGAAAGTTGAACAAGTAATAAGAATATTAGGCCTGCAAAAAATAAGTTAAGCACTAATATACTAGCACAATAAGGATCAGATCAGAATAATACAAAGGTGCGCATGGAGGATAGAAAGTTGCACGGAGCAGCATAGCGCGCGGATTAGGATCGCGAACCTCCAGAAGCCTCATCAAGACATCCCTAGGGTGTGGAAACTTGGTTCCATCACCCTCCCATAATACTTTGGATGAGACCGCAGTCCGTACTCTAAGGACTGTTGCCGAAAGGGCTAGTAGTACTGGGATTTGCTTGGCCAAAATCACTGCTAAACCTGGGTCAGGCCCCACGTAGCCAATAAATGGTTCCGTTGCTAGGACGGGGATCTGCCTAAGGGATGTCTAATGTCGTGCCATTGGAACCCAACAAAGAAGGAAATTGAAGAGTGGCTGGACAAGAAAATTCACGAGTTCATGACGCAGGAAAACAGAACTCTACAGGTATTTGAGAAAGGTTGGCTGGATCACTACGTGTATATGGAAATCCACGAGATCTTCTTTGCATCCTTTCCTTCTGAACTATATGAGTGGATCGCAAGGTTAGCCGACATCCAGGGAAGGTGTAAGCTCAACCAACCAATAGTGTGGACTCCAGAATTAGTGTGCAGACTAGAGGCATCAGGAGATAATATCACGCAAGCTGTGGACCATTGGCTTGACCCCATAATAGGGGGATTTATCACTGAGTTTGCGATAGACACGACCGTGAGCTACAACAAAGCAGGAAGATGTTTTCTCAAGGGACGGCAAGGTAAGTACATTAAATAATTAAATAACTGGATTAAGATGCTATTATGTGAAAAGCGGGTTATGCGAATACATTAATGTTTGGAATGATGCGGAGCAAAAAGATCTACAAAGATAGTGGGGAATTAGGAAACAACCCCTTAATTTCACCTTCGCGAGAGAGTGAGGAAGAGCTTGCTCAGGTCTCTCTAAGAAGTGCAGTCAGTTTGATAAGGCAGCGCATTCCGCAGTTATCACCTCCACCCATGCCACCACCCACTTCAACTCCTTCACCTCCATTTCCACCCACTCCACCTCCACCAAACCCGCAGTTCAACATGGTAAGCGCGATCAAGCTATCCATATTCAAAGGAGGAAGGAATGAGGATCTAAACCAGTTCTGGTTCGTGGTAAGAGCAGCGTGGGAAGCACAAGGGGTGACAGACGACAATATTAAGAAGGCTACATTGGTGAGCGCGCTTGTAAGATCGCGCATTGACACAGTATATCAAGCACTCTAATGATCACCCAAATGTAGGAATAGCAGAGATCCATAATGCGTTGAACAGAGAATTTAGCCGATTGAAATCAGAGACATATTCAATCATCAGATTTAAAGAGATTGTGATGCTTCCAGGAGAGACCCCCTGGGATCTGGATTAGCGACTGAAGAGTACAATCTATCAGGCTAATATGATGCTCACAGATGTGGAGCATCGCGCATGGTTTATGGCATCTCTAACACCATAACTGAGGACAACGCTATCACAATAGAAAATTTCTACCCAAGCCGAAGCATTGGAAATGGCAATGAGGTTGCATGAGACACCGATACAAGATCCGGGGCCGGGAGTTCAACAAATCCACACGTAACTATAGAATATCTGCCTAGAAATGCAGAGCTTGAAGCAGGATAGGGCACTGTGGCCAAAGGCGCGCGAGGAAGTATGGTGCACAAAATGCAAGGGCCAGGGCCATGACAAGGAGCATTGTCTAGTATTTGCAAACTACTTGGCAGGAGGGGGGCCAATGCCATTGAGACTGCAGGCACAGTCAGGGCCAAGTGCGACACCCACTTTATGGTGTGTGATCTGTCAGATAGGAGGAAAACACACAATGGATAATTTTCATTTTCTGCAGAAGTATACGTAGGCTCCCCAGTAGTTGTTTTGTAATTTCTGCAGGTCAATAGGCCATGACAAGTGTACTTGTCGCAGCTATGAGTTAATAATGGATCGAACCCCAGCCTATTGGATGCAGATAGAAGCGCGAACTCTCGACCCAGCAGTGACAATGGTGCATGCTAGATTTCAGGGGCGAGGTTGAGGACGAGGAGGAATAGGACCAGGAAGGGGCCGCGGACAGTTAATTTGTTACAATGGATCGAACCTCAACCTATTGGATGCAGATAGAAGTGCGAACTCTCGACCTAGCAGTGACAATGGTGCATGCTAGATTTCAGGGGCGAGGTTAAGGACGAGGAGGAATGGGACCAGGAAGGGGCCGCGGATAGTTAATTTGTTACAATTGTGGAGGACCAGGGCACTATGCCTATGATTGTACCAACCCGACGAGGATATCCTATTCATATTATGCTCAGTTTGATCATGAAGTAGTAGATTTTCCTACGTTGATGGCATAGATGCGCGAAAAAGGGGTACTTTAGCCTCCTCCGACTCAAAATATCCAAATGATGAGGTCTGAACACCGCGAGGAAGACCCAAATGTAAACATGGTACTCAGAAGTGGTGCAACCATAGGGGAGGATAAGGGGAAGCAACCTGAGGAAGATACATGGGTTTGTAAGGCTCCTACAAAGGAACATGAATGCGCAAAGGAGATGTTCATGGAAGCTAAGAAGAGCTCCACAGAGGCCTCCACTTCAAGTAGTAAGGATCAACCAGAGCCAAGAGTGGATCCTTCTGTGCTTCCTACCTTTTTGGAGACATGCATGAAGCTATTGCGCGACAATAACGCATTTAAGGGACTATAGAAGTTGATCACTAGGTGTGCAGGGTTAGGGGAACTGCGTGTAGTCTGGAAACTAGGACAGCATGCATTGCGCACCGAGAGGGAAATGAGATTGACGGCGCAGATTGGTGAGTATGAAATGGATCAAGTAATCCTAGACCTGGGTTCAGACACAAATGTATTACCAAAGCAGACATGGGAATGTATGGGCAGGCCCACACTACAGTGGTCCCCTATTTAATTACGAATGGTGAACCAACAGAAGATTTTGCCCATGGGGAGGTTGCAGGGGGTAATAGTTGATATTGGAGGCACGAGCACACAGACATACTTTGAAGTAATAGAGATTGTCAATTACAGCGATCCTTATCCCGCATTGCTAGGAATAGACTAGGCCACTGATATGAATGGAGTCATTAACCTGAAGAAGTGGAAGATGATATTCGAGAAAAAGTCCTTACGCATAGTAGTTTTGCTAGATCCACATGAAGGAGCATGCTACACCGAACCAGTGTGCAACAATGAAAGCAATGATGAGCTATATTGTATTTACCAGATAACGATGTGAGACCTAGAGTGGGTGAACCTGAATGCAGATGGGAGAATCCCATGGGAGCGTGACAGTTCCTATACTTCAGATTTAGATGAAGAAATAGAACGCTGGCAGAACCGGTTGCACTAAGTGATAACGCTGAATTGCAACATGATGATTAGATCACTGCGTTATGTGACAACAGAGGCAAGGGAACTTCCAACATCTGATGGAGTAAAAACGGTAGATTAATTCTTGGACAAATTTGAAAGTGCAGTACTGAAACAACAGTGGTATGGTGTGCTGGAATGGTCGATGCGCGTAGTACTTGTTCAACTTATAGATTAGCGTGCGTACTGGAAAATAATATAAATGCATAAATAATAACTAGAACCTAGAAATATAGATCTATAAGTAGATACACAATATTCTAAATAAATCTTATATTTATTAATACTCAATTTCAGTTATAGACCCGACTCTGCCTGCGCACTCAGCTACAGAAGCTTTACCTACCACTACGACCCAATACACTTCAGATTCACTTCTATCTTCTAACCATGCCTTCGAATCTATCTATTACTTCTCCAAACTTACTTAGACTGACTTTACACTTACAGCCTCGCTCTATTTATACAATCCCATGGTCTGTGGACCATGGGTAGGCCGACACACTTTTCATTAAATTACATGGTGGTAATCTTTACCAGATAACGATTCCCTTCAGAAAATCCCTGTTATAAATTAGATATCCACTACTTCAGTCTATAAAGGAATATGATCTATAATCAATAACTCCTTCTCTGGGTACATCTCTAGCAATCAAGTCTGTGTTTTCATGTTGGGAATCATGAAGAATTTAAGCAACCCACAATTTTTCAATCCATCCAATGATTCTTGATCCTCTAAGATTGCATTATCAACACGAGTATGCTTTCTCTCTCTCCAAATGATCAACATCCTACAAAATTAAAAGATTTTATCCATTAGAAATTAAGATTTCCATTTTACTTTACATGTACGCGACTTTTGTATAGAATAGTCATGTACATACGTGACGTTTCCTCTGAAAACTTGCGTATAGGGATTTCTATATGTGGTTTTCAAGTTGTCAATCTACATACACACCGAGCATCATTGTGAAAACAAAAATTTCTCCCTAAAATAGATTTGAAATATTGAAATTTTGGATCAAATGGATGTGTTTAAGGATTAGAATTACCTGGAGACCATATGTGATGAATTCGTTGGTGGATTTGATCGATTTGGTTTGTCCAAATTTTCCTCCAAGGGCCCTCTTATCAACACTTTGAAGGTAAAAATGAGTTTGGGTGAGTCTAAAAAGTTATTTTATAACCAAATTTTGAAAACCCACTTTTCTAAAGTTCAATATTTTTAATTTTTATAATTTTATTAACTTTTGACTTTTTGCTTGAAGTGTTGGGAGAGGTTATTTTTTAGGGTAATCAATACTTAGTGATGTTTTCCTGCCACTTTGACTCCATGATCATTGACCTATTTTCAGAAGTATCATTTTCTAAACTGGCATATAGGTTAATAAATATCACTTTTTCGTTTCATTATGCATATTGACCTCATACTGTGATATTTTCCCATAGGGTCGACCCCATTATGTTGTGATTCTTAACCACTTTCACTCACCATCTTGTAAAGTCATAATATAGTGGTAGATCCTTTCCTTCCATGGGCTTCCTAGTTAGATCCTCACTGACATATGTCACCCATGATGCAAGTATTGTGTAGGATCAGGAGTCCTCTTTAGTCCTACCATGACTTTGTGTTGAATCCTCATTCTTCTTCTTCTTCGTTATTTTCTAGCCTTATACCCTAGAGGATCCTATGTGTTAATTTGTACTACAACATTGAATTTTGATTACTTGTTCCTTTTTTGGCCTTATGCTGGCTTCATTTGGACTCATTTATAAGCCACTATTGACCATGACCTTTTTCAAGTTCAAACCATGCATTCATTAGCCTTTTTCGACTTGACACATATTTTTCCATGGAGAGAACATCCCCCAAGTGTCAATGACCAACATCCACCACCTTGAATTGAGCATAGGATTGTTCCAGTCGCAATAACTAGCTCACTTTCCCTTCACATTCATTCTCTCCACTGTACTATAGGCATTATTTTATTATTTTTCAGGGTTTAAATATGAAAAAGACAAAAAAATTAAATATTCCAAAAAGAGAAAGAACAAGAAAATTCCTTCATCATTTGATGGAATCTAGAGTTAGTTGTGTCACCCTTAAAAAAAATCCTTTAAAATGAGTCTTTCCTCTACTGGGGTGGGACTTAGTTTGGCTTTAGGGAAGCTATAACCTTTTTCATGAGTGAGTCCTCCTCCATTTGGTTATCTCTTCCGATCATATGGAGATTTTGTTAATGTCTCCTGCATTGCAAACTTATACAAAGTTATCTTATACTACCATCAAGTCACATTGAGTCGTGCTTTTGTTCAAAGAAAGTAAACCTATTTTTTTCCATTCTGCAGTGTTTCTTGTATCATTTCTGTTAGCCATATCCAATCTATCAAGTTATCTTTAGTATCACATCATCTATTTGGTCCTTCACTTGTGCTATTTAAAGATCTCCTCACTGATTTTTTACTGGTGGGTTTACTCTAATCGACTCTGAAAAATCACTCTGATAGTATAACTTGAGTCACACCCTATCCCTATTTACATCATTGGTAGGTGACCTTGTGCTCAAAATCAATGAGTATCATGGTTCTCTGACTGAGTGGTTTCCCTTTTGTTCAATGCTAGATTTCATTTTTACATATTAGGATTCATGTAATACCTTGATTTCCATTTGACCCTATTGTTGGATTCCTCGCCTCCGTGTCAACTTTCATTATTAGTTGGTTCAGATGATTTTTGTCATGCACTAGCCACATCTTGTGTACACCAAAAATTTACTTCGGCACAGTTACTTCATCTCTCTTCGTCTGAGTTCTTCCAAATTATTGGCCTGTGAGTTACACTCGCACTAGTTGATGTGGGATGCCTTAATTTCTTCCTTCTAGTAGATATTTTCCCATCGAATTGGACTCATTGATATGGGAATAAGATCTAGAGTCCCTTCTTCAGTACCTTAGGGTTTGCAGTCATTAGTGGCAAACTCCTTCACTATCAACATTGAGAATACATAAATGTGTCTTGATTGATAGATTATTTCAAGTGTTCAACTTCAACACATTTATTTGCACTTATTAGATTATACTGGGTGTTGGTCACTTTAATTGTTGATTAAAGTGCTACATAAATTGTCAAACCAGGGAAGTCTGGTTATTTCAAAGGTGACTACGTACTATATGTACTCAATCTTAAAAGCACTAAAAGTTGTAGTATAAACGAATCACATCTTGCTTTAATAATTGAAGCTCCACTTTTTGTTACAGCAAATATACTCTATTGCAGATATCCATTAAGAGATGCTTAATTTCATTCAAGGAATAATTCAACATAAATGAATAAATCTGCAAAGGGAAACAATGGCTATGCTGTAACAAAGAATCAAGACCCTATCCCCAGGATAGGAACCTTCAGCACTTGCCTCTATTTATCTAGCTCGCTGATTCACTCTGTAAACTTAATCACCGGTGAGACACTCATGAAATAACTTTAACCAATGCAACAATCGTTTAAGAAAGGAACAGAGTTTCAACAAAGGTAAAACAATATCCAGAAAACAATACTTGTTAACAAGGTAGGAATAAAACACACTCTCAATACACTGCAGAGAAATATAATGGGTGAATCTTGTGATGAAGGTGGGCCCTGTCCTTCTCATAAGATTCCCCAGGAGACGAGAACTAGAAAAAGATGTTCAGAACAAGAGTTTTATTCATCCATCAATATGTCATGTTACAGAAAGAAAAGATTCTAGTCCTATCTCTTCAACTCAGCCTTTTTCACAGTTTGTTCCTCCCCCTTATAATGTAGATGTCTCCTCTTTATAAAGAGGAGACATCTATTACAAAAGATTTACATTGCAAAATTCTATTTAACCCATTATACAAAAGTTGGGAAATTAGTTTCCCGTCAACAAAATGTCGTTACAACAATACTGTCTTTAGATCATGGACGTTACATCTAATGTAACAGCTTCCTCGGTGATCGATCTGGTTCATCTGTTGCTGTCAAATTTGGAATGCAAATCTCAATTGTTTCAGCTTCGAGATTTGCGTGCCGTTCTTGCTGTTTCAGCAACTACAGAAATAGTCTTGCAAATTCCGGGCAGTTTCAGCAACGCGGACTGCACATCATTCTTTAACTGTTTCAGCAACTAACAATTCAAAGATTAATTATGAAGATAGCATGAGTATATGTTAAATAATTAAACGTATAGTGATGAGAAGAATCATTGCATACCTTTTGAATAATTGAGTCAAAACACTAACAAGGACTTTCAAATATGGGTTGAAAAGGGTGACATTATGACAAAATGTATAGTCAGAAAGAGACAAAATGAGGTCCTAACATCCCCCCAACTGAAACGGTTGCATGTCCCCATGCAATTTTTACTCTGAGTCTGAGTCAGAATACTGGGATGTACAGTGCAAATTACTTGTGCAGTAAGAATAGAATGTGCTGTCAACCATGTTTCTGAAAACTTGGGCATTTTGAATTCTTTACCATGTTGCAAGATCCTCCTTTTTTGACAACGTGAAGTGAGCCTTATATTGCTATGCTGGAAACCAAAGAAGAGGGAAGTGGAAGTGATAACCAAACCAGTTTTGGGCACACTGTTGCACGCATTTCACATAATTAGGTAACCTTGATATTGTTGTTTGAACATTGGGAGGGTTCAAAGGATGATATTCTCTCCTCTCCTTAGGACAATGCTCCCAAAATAGATTATTTGCTTGTATGGCCAGAGTTCCCTTAGTCTTGACATAATGTTAGCAGTCCTTTAAGACTGCTGCCTGTAGTTCTCTAATATGCTCAGTCATCCCTAGCTCTTGTAAAACCCGTCGATGTTTAGCAATAAAAGCAGCGGCATTCTGTGGCTCAGCTTGGATCCAGAGAAGGCAATTCTCTTCATTATGTGTTGCTGACATGAAAAAATTTTGCCAAGTAAGCTGATTGGCCAGGAAAGAAATGAAGGCTCTAATCTGAATGTCACCAACGAGAGAAATCAAATTAAGCTTTCTATCTTCAGGTATGGCCTCATTATGAAGATAGAGTTCATATAACAAATTAGGTTCACTAATTGATGCTTGTGCAAAAGTTCAATAAACTGCTGAGGTGTAGACACCTTGTGGGGTCGTCCATCTCTGATTGCTTTCACTTGGAAGAACGCTAGGCGTTCTCTTAAAAACACAGAATAGTTGAAGGATGGCTTTCTAGTGGTGAGAAATCTTTGAACCAGGTCAAAGATAAGAGACAGTCTGGTTTTTAGCTTTTTGTTTTCCTTGTGTTGTGCACAAGACTGTTCTAGGACTTCCCAATTTCTATATACATGATTTAGCCACACTCATTTATGTTCCTGTAATACCTTTTCTTGTGACAGGGCATACTCTTTCTTCCATGTATCCCTCAGTTCCTGAAAACTGGAGGTCTGAGTGAAGACAGTCCTTGCACACCAGGGTTCGGTCTCAATGAAGACAGTCCTTGCACATCGGGGTTCAGTTTGAGTGAACACATCCTTCGAAGACTTTGGTGCTGGTTTTTCAGCTTTAACAACTGGGGTAGGCCGGGGTACCTGTGGTTTCATTTCTTCTTCAGAGGTCTTTGAAGGCCCTACTGGTTCTTGTGTAACAATAGGGCACTCCTTCTTAACTATGACAGGAATAGATGCATGGGTGGGTCCAGGTAGTGGGACTTCGATTATCTTATAACCAGCTCGAGAATAGAGATCACCACACTGGCCACACATATATTCATTATATCTATCCTTTTCTGCACTTCTCTCAGCTGCAGATGCTACCTGAGCTAAAATATACAGATTGTGTTCTCTTTCATGGGCTTCTCTTTTCATGATCAACTCGTGCTTATAAACCTCAATCTCAAATTTCAAAAACTCATTTTCTTCCTGAAGGGAGGCTAAAGTAACCGGGCCTTCTGTAGCAGTTGCAGGTTCCAGTGGATAGGAGGATTGTTGTTCAGTGGCAGCTTCATCATTTGCATCCTCAACAGGTGGTTCTTGTGTAACACCTACTGGACTAGTAGCTGGTTCTTGTGTAACAGCTACCTCTAGGTCATCTGCTTTCTGTTCCTTGACAGGTGGTTCTTGTGTAACACCTGTTAAGTCGGTAGCTAGTTCTTGTGGAGCAGCTACATCTAGGTCATCTATCTCTTGTTCCTCAACAGGTGTTTCTTGCGTAACACCTGTTAGGTCTATATTTGGTTTTTGTGAAGCAGCTACACGTTGTACATCGTCTTGAGTGTCTACTTTTGATAGATCAGCAGTTGGTTCTTGTGGGGCAGCTGCATCTTTTGAAAGGAACGATGTCACAAACTCCTGAGAAAATTGCATTTCGGTACCCGAGGGTGAGGAAGGGAAGGATTCAGGGCCTTGGGGATGTGGTGAGGTATGAGGCTTCAGGATAATGGGTGGGGATTTGGGGTGATGGTCTCAGTTGCTACTTCAGAAGACGTCCTCGTTCGTCTTCGAGGTAGCAAGGCGGGAAGTACAGTGGTTTTCCTCTTACGAACATTTTTCCTTTCGGTAGGAGGGTCATCAATAGTAGCATCTTCTTTAATTGAGGCTCTTGTTTGTCTTTTTAGTGAGGGTGCAACATTTTCTTGTCTTTTCCTTTTTAGGTTGGCAATGGGGATATTTTCATCTGAATCATCACTAGGGATATGGACTGTGGGAATGGATGATTCAAGTAAGTTAAGGGATGGAGTAGATACGGGGGAGGGGTCAAGTGGATTTACTATTGCGGGTGGTGGAATTTCTGAGGAATCAAATATGCTCCCTAGCTGTTGAACAGAAGGATTTTCAATTTGCTGCGAGATTCTAGGGGTCTGCTGAGGATTTTCAGCATCTAATTGGGGAGTTTCAGCTACTGTTCGAGAGGTTTCAGTAGTTTCTTGAGGATTTTCAGTTGTTGGTTGAGGAGTTTCAACAACTTCCTGTGGGTCTTCAGCTGTTGGTTGAGGAACTTCAGCGGCTTCCTGGGGTAGGTTGTTAAGAAGAGGAGGATTTTGCAGGGCAAAGCCCCTCTGAATTAGAAGTTGAACCAGGCGATGGTGAGTGAGGGATAGGAGTGGGTACTTTGCATGCATGGAATAATGTGACATGTTCTTTAGAGACCCAAGCAGATAGTATGGCATATTTAATAAATGACCATGTCTTAAATGATTCAACAACACAAAGTCATACCGGTACACTACCTGGTAACGTCCCTCGCAGGTGAAATAATGCTTGACAAACTCTGTGACCTTTGGCCATGGAGGCGGTAATGAACGAAGTGCAACACCCCTGCCTTTTTGTTCGACCCGCTCTCCTTGTAAAAGAAAATCTTGATGTGCCTTCAGAATGAGGTGTTTACGACTGAACCAACGAATGCCATTAGTTGGTAGCCCTGAAAATTGCGCTATATCCTCCTCTGTTACCGGAATTCGCAATCCCTGAACAGTAGAGTATCCTTCCCTTAAAGTTCGTGCGAATTCCAGGACTTGCTAAGAGTAAAATCCTTAAAGCCTTCGGAAATAATCCACCCAGCCTGCTTGCTGAAAGATTTGATATGCTTTTGGGTACAATTCCAATAGAGCTGTTGAACCAGGTTCATTTCGAATAGCATTGCCTCCCATCATTACTGGTTTAGCAAAATGCACAGTACAGAGCCGAGTTACCACAGCCAAAACAGAGTAAGATATTGCAAATGAGGTTGTGACATAATAAAACAGAGACGAGGTGACGAGACACAGTCGTGACGGTGATTGGCATATTGGGTAATAATTGCAAAATTTTGGTATTCCCCCCCCAACTGCGGCTAAATGATAAGTTTGAATGTACGACGATTTCGGCAATCATATCGGGATCTTCTCATTAACTACAGTTTAATATTTACACATAAACACGCATACCTCACGTTTTACCTTCTATCGTTGCGCCGACAATATAATCTCATCATTGATGGATCACCAATGGTTATGAAAAAGGGTTTATAAAATATGAGGGTATTTGTATGAAAGGTTTTCTATATTCACAGGAGGTGATAGTGAAAGAACACAATTATCAGGATGAATGGTTGATTCTCTCTTATGAAAATATGTATTGGTCATTTTTGAGAGGAAATGATGCCTGAATCTCGGGAAAAATGGGAAAATTGATGTTTTTAGGGAAAGGTGGAAAAGGTGGGTGTTTCAGCAATGGAGAATTTGGTGTTTCAGTAACGAAGAAAATGGGGAAAAATTGGTGTTTCAGCAACGGGAAAAATGGTGTTTCAGCAACAGGAAAAATGGTGTCTCAGCAACAGGAAAAATTTGTTGTTTAAGGAAAAATAAGAAAATGTTGCTGTGAGGGAATGGATTATGAATTGAAGTGAAATGGCAATGTTTCCCAAACCGAAATCTGATCCTTCTTGCAATGGAATTGTTCTTTTCAGCCAGCCTCCAAATCTAAGACCTGCAAAATAATGAATTGTAATATGGCAACCCTTGACAGGGATTATTAGTTAAAATATCCTATTCTTCTAAGAAATATACAATACAAAAGTTAAATACAAAGAGGGCCAACAGGCTCCCCTAAAAATACATAATATGAATTTTCCATGCAAGTGGCCTTAAAATCTTCTTTAGAAAAAGGTTGCTGGTATAAACGGAGCCGATACCCATTTACCAACAATGGTGTTCTAGAGTGATCAATTGTCGGGAGCCTTACTGTACCATTTGGAAAAACAGTATCTATCTCATAAGGTCCCAGCCACCTTGTTCGCAGTTTTCCTTGGAAATTTTCAAAGCGAGAGTCATACAATAGAGCCCAATTACCTTTTTAGAACTGCTTATGCTTAATGGTTTTATCATGCCACCTGGTTCTTTGCTGTTGTATCATAGTTGTTTGATGGATTGCATCCAACCTCTTTTCATCCAATTCCTGAAGCTGCTGCAACCTAGCTGTGTGTGCATCATTCAAGTCAAGGTTAACAGCTAATGTAGTCCTTAAGGTTTTCATTTCAAATTCCACAGGAAAAACAACACTTTTACCATAAACTAATTCATAAGGTGAAAAACCTGTAGTATTCCTCCAGGTAGTTCTGTAAGCCCATAATGCTTCAAGCAACCTTTGAAACCAATCCTTTCTATTCTCCTTTACTTTTTTTGTTAAAATGGCTTCTATGACTTTATTTGTACTGTCCACCTACCCATTGGCTTGGGGGTGATAAGGTGTAGCCATTTTATGAGTAATATGATGTTTCTGAAGTGTAGCTTTAAAGCCATGGGAGTTGAAAGGAGGTCCTCGATCTGTGACTAGCTCTCTAGGCACTCCAAACCTAACAAAGATTTCTTCAAATAGAAAGTTTAACACAGATTCCTCATTAGCTCTAGTAAGTGCCTTAGCTTCCACCCATTTAGTCATATAATCCATGCAAACCAATATGTAAACTCTTTGATTGGATGGAGGATTGATGGGTCCTATAAAATCTAGAGCCCATCTTTCAAAGGGTTCAAGTATTACCTGGGGGTTCAGTGGCATTTCATCTCGATGATTAGGCTGGCCCATTCTTTGACAGCTATCACAGGCCCTAACATATTTCTTCGCATCCTTAAAAAGTGAGGACCAGTAATAACCCATCTTGAGAACTTTATGTGTTGTTCTCTTATCAACAAAATTCCCTCCACAAGGGCCATCATGACAAGCCTTCAATATGTCGTAAACCTTATATTCTCTAATGCATCTCCGAATTTCCTGATCAAGTCCTGTATGAAAAGGACACCCACTCATCCATTTGTACCGAGCACTTTGTTGAATGATTCTTCTTTTTTCTCTGTGTGACTGGTGTGATGGTAGCTTCCCTGCAACTAAATAATTGGCAATGTCTGCATACCAAGGTGAGTGAGAAGATAATGCAAATAAGTATTCATCAGGAAAGGAATAATCTACTGGAGTATTATCATTCGTTTTTATCCGAGAAAAAAAATCAGCGACTACATTTTCTTTACCTGTTCGATCTACAATTATAATATCAAATTCTTGTAGTAATAATAACCATCTAGTAACTCGAGCATTTGTAACAGATTTATTCATTAAATATTTAATGGTCGAGTGATCAGTATGAACAAAAGTAGGATAACCAGTAATATAATGTCTAAACTTATTAATAGCATAAATGATTGCTAAAAATTCCTTCTCAATAACCGTGTAATTAAGTTCAGCAGGGGTCATATTCTTACTAGTGAAGTAGATAGCATAAGGAAGATTATTTTCTTCTTGACCCAAGATAGCCCCAATTGCAGTGTCTGAAGCATCAGAGGATATATAAAAGGGCAATTCCCAGTCAGGTCCCCTTAGAATAGGAGTTGTAGACAACTGACGCTTAAGTTCATCAAATGCTTTTTGGCAGTCATCAGTCCACTTGAATTCAACATTTTTCGTAAGTAACACAAACAAAGGAGAAGCCATTTTAGAAAAATCTTTGATAAATCTTATGTAATATCCAGCATGTCCTAAAAAACTTCTTACATCAGTTTGTGTTATGGGGATAGGAAGAGTCTGAATTACCTGTATTTTAGATGGATCAACTTAAATCCCTAGGAATGAAATGAAGTGTGCCAATACGATTCCTTCATTCATCATCATATGACAGTTTTCTATACTTAAGACAATATGGGCTTCTATGCAATGTTTAAGTACTTTCTCAAGGTTTTGTAGTACATCCTTGAAAGTCACACCATAAGGAGTAAAGTCATCCATAAATATCTCCAAAGAGTCATTAAGCATATCAGAGCAAATTCCTATCACTGCTCTTTGAAATGTTGTTGGAACATTACATAGTCCAAATGGAAGAACTTTATAGGCAAAAGTCCCCCATGGACTAGTAAAAGTGGTATTGTCCTGGTCTTGGGGTGCAATTTTGATCTGGTTATATCTGCTAAAACCATCTAAAAAGGAAAAGAATCTCTTTCCTAACAAACTGTCTAGCACCTGATCAATAAATGGCAAGGGGAAATGATCTTTTTGAGTAGCTTTGTTTAAGGCTCTATAATCTACACATACTCTCCATTTCCCGTTTTTCTTAGGTACTATTACTAATGGGGAAACCCATTCAGATATAAGGTATATAAACCCTGCATTAAGCAGTTTTTTAAGTTCTTCTTTAACAATTTCCCGTAGATTTGGGTTCATTCGTCGCTGGGGTTGACAGACTGGTCGAGACCCCTCCTTGATATAGATACAATGAGTACATAATTCAGGAGAGGTCCCCTTCATATCTGTGTAGTCCCATGCGAATGCTTCCTTATTTTCACGAAGTAACTTCATTAATTGTTGTGTTTCAGCATCTATCAAGTTAGGGTTTATATTCAATGTTTTGTCAGGTTCAATTTCCACTATCATACTCTTGGAGGGAGTATCAGTTGATGTTTGAGATAAATTTTCAGATTTAAGGTTTTGCTACGTTTCAGGTTCCAAAATTGTAGTTAACTGATCATAAGTTTCAGAGGTAACCGAGGAGAGTTCAGAAATAAAGTTACTAATTACTTCATCCTAGGTGGTGTCTTTAGAAGTTAAGGCTTGTCCAATGGTCAAAATGGGTTAAGTATCCTCATCATCATAATCTAACCATACAGAATTATCATTGTTAATCATGGGTGTAGCATGAGGGTAGAGAGTGAGCTGCTTAGTTTCAGATCCATTAGAAATTGTCATTGAGCCCGATCTACAGTTGATAACGGCATCTGCCGTAGCTAGCCAGGGTCTCCCCAAAATCAGTGGATGCCCCCCCAACTTTGTTTTAGTCTGTAACACAACAAATTCTGCTGGGTAGTTCCAAGATTCAACTGAAATTATTAGATCTTCAATAACCCCTTCTGGTTTGATTGTGGAATGGTCAGCAAGCTCTAGAATAGTTGGTGTCTCTCTAATTACATTCTTCAGCTGTAATAACTGTGCAGTTTCAAGGGTCATAATATTTATGGCAGCACCTATGTCTACCAGAACTCTAGAAACAAAATTTTTTCCAACTTGTACTATAATTGTAGGATGACCAGGATCACCATATTTTACAGGAGGGGTTTTTCCTATCATTAAAGCAGCTAGATCACCCATCACATTAACTATAAGGGGATCTTTAGCTTTTCTTCTAGGTTTCTTCATGCAAATGTCTCTAACAGTTCTAGCATAAATTGGTACATCTCTAAGTGCTTGCAGAAGTGGAATTTTAACATACAGATTTTGTAATTCCCCTAGAAGGTTAAAAGCAGGCGGCTCAGGTGTCTTAGTGAGAGCTAAACGCTCAAGGAATGACAACTCTGTTGTTTCAGTAGTTTTATTAGAGAGTGGCTCAACTATTTCAGCAACCTTATTGGATGATTTATCTTTTTTTGTCTCTTCTTTATCAGAGTTAGAAGAAGTAATATCATCAATAATAGGCTCGACTATTCTCCCAGACCGCAAATAAATGTCATTACATTGCAGAGGGAAAACAGGCTGGTTCTAAATATCGATGACTTGCACAGCTTTATTATTATTATTAGGATTGGGGTTTGGTTGTACAGACAGCTGGGGTTTCATTGTCTGGTTATTTGGTGGAGCATTTGATGGCAGAGAGAGAGATTGCTAATACCGAGGGAATTGGTTTGGAAATGGGATTTGCTGAGCTATCCAGCTTGGGTTCCAATGATTAAAATAAGATTGCTATAGAGACCAGGGATTCCACATTGTAGGATCCATAAAGGGAGGGTTTGTTTGCTGCATGGGTGGGAGGTTCATTTGGTTGAATTCGTACCTTGTCCTCGTGGTTTCCATTGCCTCCTCTGTGTCAGCAAGTAAACTGCTTCAGCTTCTTCTTCAGTTGGTTGCAGTGATGCTTTTATTCCTGGTAAAGAAGGGAATTTTTGAGTCTCATGGTCCTTCTCACAAATAGTGCAAATTGGTACCTTGTCCAATGGGCATTCCCTTAGTGGATGTTTTTCTCTACATTTAGAGCAGAAAATGGCCAAAGCAGCTTCTGCCTATGCCTGCTTCTTTTTAACCTGCAAGGTATCAATTTGTGAAGCAAAAGAGCTTAACATCTCAGTTTTAAATTCTTCAAGTAAATTACCTATTTCGGCTCTTGTTGCTCCTCCATTACCTGATTTTTGGACTCTTGAGTATGTACTGTCCCTGCTTTTTGGTCTGTTTACTGCTCCACTTGAACATCTCTTACAGAGGTTGACAATCTCATCATATGATTCCTTAGATATATCTCCTTTACCAAGCATATTCAACATGTCTAAATAGTCATCCCTACCCCTTTCAACAATATTGACTTAAGAATATCCTTACTCATATTAGGGTGATCAGATCTCTGCAAATTGTATTGTAATATCTCCACGAAATCTTCTAAGTTTCCGTCCTCCTTCTGAACCATCTTAAATAGTTCCTCCTTTCTTTCTCTTGTCCGGCAATAATCTTGGTATTTGGCCAGAAACTTCTCCTTCATTTGCTCTCATGTTGTGATCACATGTCCTCCTAGGCTCATGAACCATCTTAGTGCATTTCCTTTTAGTGTCACTGGAAATAAATTTAACTTTTGAGTATTAGTAACATAATCATAACTTCAACACAATATATCAAACTCAAACAGAAATTCATCAGGGTCTTCAGATGATAAACCTTGGAAATTAGGAAGGGCTGAGAGTGGGATATTCTTCATAGGAGTTTCTCCTCTGGGAAGATCCTCAATAGGGAATTCCAAAGTGGAGAGAGAATTCTCGCCTCTTCCTTCTCTTCGTCCCCCATGAAAGAGTCCTTCATTGTTTCCGTCCATTGGTTGTTCCCTTGTTTCACTTGCCCAATCTTCAGCACTTTCTGTTCGGTTTCCAATATTCTGAACTAGTTCCTCAACTTCAATATCTTCTATTGGTTCTTCAATGTCTTCCACTGACTCCTCGGTTTTTTCTTCAGCCCTTTCAGGTCCACTACTGCCTCTATTTCGTAGTCCGTTTGGAGAGAGTGCTGAGTCTGTGGCCTCCGGGGGCTTATCCTCTGGGATGTTTCAGCTTTTGAAATGATGTCGTCAATGAAAGTTTTACTTCCTCCTCTGCTTTTTCCCTTGCCACCTGTGGGATTAGTTTTCCTGCGTCCTCTCATGCATCCTGTACATCAAAAATAAAATCATTAATGCTCTTAAAATCTACAGTCGCCTTCCCTGGCAACGGCGCCAAAATGTTGGTCACTTTAATTGTTGATTAAAGTGCTACATAAATTGTCAACCCAGGGAAGTCTAGTTATTTCAAAGGTGATTGCGTACTATATGTACTCAATCTTAAAAGCACTACAAGTTGTAGTACAAACGAATCGCACCTTGCTTTAATAACTGAAGCTCCACTTTGTGTTACAACAAATATACTCTATTGCAGATATCCATTAAGAGATACTTAATTTCATTCAAGGAATAATTCAACATAAAGGAATAAATCTGCAAAGGAAAACAATGGCTATGTTGTAACAGAGAATCAGGACCCTATCCCCAGGACGAGAACCTTCAACACCTGCCTCTGTTTATCTAGCTCGCCGATTCACTTTGTAAACTTAATCACCGGTGAGACACTCATGAAATAACTTTAACCAATGCAACAATCAATTAAGAAAGGAACATAGTTTCAACAAAGGTAAAACAATATCCAGAAAATAGTACTTGTTAACAAGGTAGGAATAAAACACACTCTCAAGACACTGTAGAGAAATATAATGGGTGAATCTTGTGATGAAGGTGGGCCCTGTCTTTCTCACAAGATTCCCCAGGAGACGAGAACTAGAAAAAGATGTTCAGAACAAGAGTTTTATTCATCCATCAATATGTCATGTTACAGAAAGAAAAGATTCTAGCCCTGTCTCTTCAACTCAGCCTTTTTCACAGTCTATTCCGCCCCCTTCTAATGTAGATGTCTCCTCTTTATAAAGAGGAGACATCTATTACAAAAGATTTACATTGCAAAATTCTGTTTAACCCATTATACAAAAATAGGGAAATTAGTTTCCTGTCAACAAAATGTTGTTACAACAATACTATCTTTAGATCATGGACGTTACATCCAATGTAACATCTTCCTCGGTGATCGATCTGGTTCATCTGTTGTTGTCAAATTTGGAACGCAAATCTCAACTATTTCAGCTTCGAGATTTGCATGCCGTTCTTGCTGTTTTAGCAACTGCAAAAATAGTCTTGCAAATTCTGGGCAGTTTCAGCAACGCGGACTGCACATCATTCTTTAATTGTTTCATCAACTAACAATTCAAAGATTAACTATGAAGATATCATGATTATATGTTAAATAATTAAATGTATAGTGATGAGAAGAATCACTACATACCTTTGGAATAATTGAGTCAAAACACTAACAAGGACTTTCAAATATGGGTTGAAAAGGGTGACATTATAACAAAATGTATATTCAGAAAGAGACAAAATGAGGTCCTAACACTGGGGTAACTTGACACTCATTATCATTGTTGGTGAGTTGTCTTACGTTTTTTAATGGTATACATCAATGATTGGTAATCAAATGATTTCGCACATGGTCTACTCAGCTCCTTTATTCACATATTGTATAAATGTACCATCTACGGTCAGTGAAGACCTCGAGTTGTGTCAACATTTTGGTTCACTTCATAGCTCCTTCAGTTTTCTTCCAGTGACACCTCCCACCCTTATATCCTCCATTCCTTCACAACAACATCCGATACATTGGCACCTGAGTTTATGCAATACAACTATTCCACCTATATGACTTGTTACTTTTATGAGGATCATTTATGCAACATCATTGATCAGACAATATTCTTGCATCATTGATCAGATATCCTTTTATATGTGATATTGAGACATATCTCCATTGTGTTCTTTTATGGCTATGATATGATGATCCATTATGTATTCTACAACTCCTTCTTTTCACCTATGTATACATTCTAGATCCACTTTATACTTTATCAACGGAGATACTTTATTACTTTTGAGCATAGGTATGTCTACCTCAGACATGAGTTTTCTTTTTGAATGCTTCAACAAGTATTCGATGAGTTTGAATCTAGTGATCTCCTCCCAGGTTTTTAGATTACTCCTCTCTCTATACTTAATATATTTTTGCCATCATGTACCCCTTCTGACCTCATATATTATGGTGCAGCTATTATAGCATCATTTAGCACTCTTGTAGACTTGATGCTCTTGTGTGGCCTTGGGCAGCATTTTCCCATGTGGACTTGATATTATATTGAAAAATAATATTTTAAATACCATACGTGACTCTTCCCATACAAAAGCACATACATATGTGGTTTCTATAACTATATACCCATGTATACCTTTTAAAATATGAAAAAATAAAATAATATGCTATTTTTTGGGTGGGGTTTGTAGGTTTTACCAAGAGCCCACCTACAGGAGTCTGTAGCACAATTGAATTAACTAATCTCAAGTGGTATATATACACCCCTTGGGTAGGACTAAAAGACATAAGAGAAGAGCTATCGACATTATATCCCTTTTTCTCCCAGATCAAGTCTTATTCTCCCATGCCTCCTGCACTCCTAGTCTATATGGAAACCTTGGTTTCCTTTGCAGACATGTTCATCATATTTATAACATATCCTTTCATTTTTTAGAGAGTTTGTCTTTGTGGCTTGAGTTGGAAAGATTCAGAGGAAGGATTTTTCGATGCTTTGGTTGAGATCAGGTTGTACCATTCCTATACCTATTTATGTTAATTAATAAATTAGCTCATGTTTTATTACTAATATGTTATTATCTCATGAATAGTAATTTTATTCTTGTATATGATTATATAACATATCTTTTATGTATGTACCTTGAATTATATATCATGTATATGCTTTTGTGAATTGACTTGCAAGCCTGCTCGTTTTAGGGGAAGCAGAGGGTTTGGACCCTATAGGAACATCATCAATTATAGGACCTTCAGGTATGTTTCCAAGTCCACATTTAGTAATTCATATTTTTGGCATGCTTTCTTGATTTCCCTTTGTTGATTATCTTGTTCTACTCTGTTTAGGTTGTCAATACTTGCCTTAGGGAAATTTTCCCGCCAAAACTAACCAACACTTAGCCAAAATAGGCCTCGACCTTCCTATTATTTCCTTGTGCAATCCTTGAGGAAATTAGCACCTAAAAAATAGGGTAATTCCCTATTTCCTTACACAAATCGTGAAGGAATTGACCATCCTCTTGTTTAGTCAATTTAGTGTCCTAAATTTCTTGCATGAATTACCAACTGAGGTTTGTAGATTGATGAATGTGATGCACTATATGTGCTTAGTTAACTTTTATCTTACTTTGTTGTTTTGTATTTTTATGTTTGTTTTGGGGGTTTTTGTTCTTTGATGTCTACGAATATACAA
Source organism: Pinus taeda (assembly GCA_000404065.3). Taxonomy (NCBI): domain Eukaryota; kingdom Viridiplantae; phylum Streptophyta; class Pinopsida; order Pinales; family Pinaceae; genus Pinus; species Pinus taeda. The sequence goes on along the minus strand of APFE030443517.1, from coordinate 15,586 downwards.
TCTAGGAGAGATTTAAATGGATATAATGAATTTTAAAGGAAAGGAAAGGTTCCTAAGTTAGTTTAATCTCCTAAAAATGGACCAAGAACTGTTTAACTAGTTAGAACCTAATATGAAAAACAGAGCATCTATTTTATCCTACCATTAGTCCTAATCCATGGATCTAATTCCTAAAACCAGAAGTGATATTGATGCAGAAGGTAACTCAGTAATTGCATTCATTTAAGCATTCAACCTTTCAATTTTGGAATATGATGGAATCAATCTCCTTGAAATGATTTTTTGGAATGTCAAGTGATGCAAATAAGTAAGGACCTGAAAGCAGAAAAGAAAAGATAAAATCATGTAAAACTAACAATGTACTCAGTAAACTCAATCACTGCATGAATTAGATATTTAACCATTTAAGTTAAAATTATCATTATTTTGAAATGGTTTTGAGAACATCTATTAATACAGCTAATTGACAGTTCTATGCTAAGAAAATGACTAACTAAACAACAAGAAAACTAAGCAACTGTGTATTCTTATTACTTCAATCTTCATTCAGTCATTTTTCCATAAAATATCTCAGAAGAACAATGCTGCATAGTTGCAATTTTATCCTTACACTATTGGTTACAACTTGAAATGAAACATCATTCTAAATTAGAGAAAATAGACTTGTAGAAAACAGAGTAATAGAAATTAAACTAAAAAAAACAAGTGAAAAACCTCCTTCATTGCAGGGGCCCTCTACAACTGATGTGGTTGAATGCTAGCTAGTTAAAGATGCACTTTAAACCACCATTGACAAAACGAAGTTTGTATTATGAACAAAATCAAGTCTGAATACAGAGTATCAACAAAAATATTGTAATTCCTTCTATCTTCTAACTACTTCTCGGTTTCATGTAACCGATATTTATAGGAAAATAACATAATTGTTTTTAAGAGAAAAAATTGCTACAAGTGGCTTAATTCGAATTATGATAGGACTGTTTAACTTCTGATCAACTACAGGTGGCTTAATTTGAATTAACTCCTCAACATAACTGTTAGACTCTTGATTATCTACGAAAGAGAAAATCAAGAGTCCTACTGCTTCTAGATAACGTATTTGACTCCATCCTTGACCATGACTTTAGGCATGCTTTTCTGTTGATCTGGACCAAGTGAATAGGATAGAATGCATGTGGAGATGATTTTGGAAATGCCCATGTGGCCTACTTCTTCATTTGACACATGTAACTTGCCAAACCATGAGAGTAGCTACAGAACCCACAGTTAGTTGCAGAATAGGTTGTGTTCTATAGATAATTTGCAAAAATATATTAAAATAGTAATAACATGAAAATATAATATGGTGATAATTTTAATGCTTTCCTAAGACAAAACCTAGCATTTATCATTGATTGGATTTGTAGTCTTATAAGAAAACGAGAGAAAAAGGTGAGAAAAAATGTCAAATAGAAGGTAATTCTGAGGTTCAACATACCCCCACTGCAAAATCATTTCATGTCCTCATGCAATTTTCCAAAAATGTGAGTTATTCTTCTTTAATGCATTTGCTCAGACACCTCTGCTAGTACATCCAATTTTCTTCTTTTGCTCTTCTTTGAAGTGATTGTCATTCTGGGTTTCCTCATAAGAAGCCTGTACTTGAGGTTAATGACTGTTCTGTTCAGACTTTTATTCTTTCTTTTCATCTTCCTATTTTTCTTATACCATAGTTCTAGATGCAAAATGGTATTATCATGAATTGCCTTATCTAATTTATTTTGTTCCTTCAAGGTTTCATTCTCCTATTTGATATGTCTAATCAATATCTCTAATTCATAAATTTCTCTTTGAGAGAGTCAATTAGAGGTCCTTGTGGACTGATGGAAGGTTCTAGATTAATTGAGGCACTTTTCTTCTCAATTGATTCTATATAATCATATATTTGTTGATGAACTCGGTCTATGCCCGGAGGTCTTCTACTTGGGCTCCCTTCAAAATGATGGTCAGGAGAATTTTGAGGACTGTGTGCAGAAGGGATGTTAACAAGAGAAGTTTATGGGGTTTCCTCTTCTAAGTTTATGAACTCTATCCCTTTTGACGATGTTTTCTTTACCAAACCTCGGAGTCTAGAGCTTCTTCTAGGTCATGGATGACTTACATTCTCCTCCTCTGTGACCTTTTTCTCCTTTCTTACTTTTCCTCTTGCCCTGATTTGCTTCCTGATTTCTGTCAGTTCTTCAGAGATTAGTTTGTCATCATCTTTCTGTAATGAATACTCAGGTCTGTCTTTAATAGTTATACCAATCTTCTTTCTTCTGCTTCTTCTAACATTATCTTCTTTGCGTGACTCTGATGCTTCTTGGAAATGGTTTCTAATCAGGAAATTCTCCCAGGTATGTCTTATACCTTTTAAATGAAACTCAATCATTATCTTTATCAACCCATGATGGTACATGGTTGTATCTATGAACTCTATTTTCTTTTGCACATTTGAGGCCTTCCTTCTTAAACTATTTAGCAGGAAGAAAGGAAGATTGACTTCTCTGTTTCTAGGAAATTCATCAGTAAATGGATATGGTAGACATACATGCAACCGAATCTCCCCTCATAGGTGATAAATTTCTGTAATATCAAAATCATGTTCCTCCACTTACTTTTAGGAGCTGAAATGGGAATTCCTTTTCTAAAAATAGAGACATCCATACCCGGGTTTTTGAGTATTACTTTCCATGATTCACTGTCGAATTCCTTGTTTTTGAACCATCTTTCACCATGCCTTGGAAGTTCTATAGCCTTGGTTATGAACAACTCAGTTATTGCAAACTTAATATCTCCAATTTCTACCTCTGTGCCATCAAAAGATCTAGCAAAGGATTGTGTGATCTCCTTATGAAAACCATCAAATATTTCGATGAATTTGAGCCATCCAGCCTTTTGCAACATTTCTTTGAGCTATGGGTATCCTCCCATATACTTTTCTCCTACCGGTTCTGATCTGACAATAAGCCCCATGCCTTCTACTACGCAGAGTTCCTCAACCTTTAGAATTACCCTTCCTGGTTTATGAAATGGACTGACTGTGAATATGGTGAAAGGAACTATGTGTTTTCATGAAATAAGTAGATGGTAAGGGTTTTGGAGAAACGTGGACAAGTATGTCACGTCATAGTCATGACCATTAAAAACAATGAGGGAGTTAATTATGGACCGTTATGTGACAAAATATGGAGGATGTGGTGGACATGCAGTACGATGGAGATTGCAATCAAATCAAATGATGATTTGTCAAGGAAACATATGAATGCCCATATTATACATGCTTTATGTTCTAACCTTGCTATCTAAAATCATTCATTTCACTTTACCTCTTAGAACTTAACCTTTTCGTTTGATGTTTTCTTTGATTTTGATCTTCAAATACCCATTTTAGCATATCAATCTTCAAAAACAAGATTCTTCACTTTCCTGCAATCATCATTTATTTGGAACAGAGCTGTGGAATGGAATATGGCTGCAAAATCAAATTAGTTGCAGAATGGAATTAACCACAGAACATGATAAAGATGAAGTATAGCTATGGAACATGAATGTGAAATGAAATGGAAATGGAATATAACAGTGAAAGGGAATGAAAGTGAAGTGAGAGGAAATGAAATGAAATGAATTTGCAGATTAGGAACTGCAAATGGATGTATCTTTATGTCACTACTTATTACAGAAAGAAAATAGGAAATATAGGATATCTGAAATCTCTAATTTTCACCCTGTATTTCCTGTATAAGTAAACCAATGAACAATTGGTTTTCAGACTTATATATATATATATATATTATATCTATATATATATATATATATATATATATATATATATATATTATATATATATATATATATATTCTATATATGTTATATATGTATATATGTATGTATGTATGTATGTATGTATGTATGTATGTTGTATATATATATTATATTTATATATATATATAATATTATATATATACATACAGGAAAAACTAAGTTAGTGGATATGAAGAATTCTTCTTCACCAACTTCATTCCAGTGTTATCTTGGAAAATTCTGGCAAAATCCTCTCTTGAAATTGGCTTATGATATATCTTTAACCAATGACCATTCACAAGAAGAGGTACCTTTCTTTCTTCTATTGTCCTTATTCTTATTGCTCCATTATTATAGACTTCTTCAATCTCATATGGCCCAAGCCAATGAGTCTGAAACGTCCCTTGAAAATCTTTGAATTTTGAATCGAAAAAAAGTGCCCAATCCCCTGCTTGAAACTTCTTCTCCTTGATATACTTATCATGTCATTTAGCTCTTTGTTGTTGGACTAAACTAGTTCTTTAAACTGCATCATTCATGATTTCATCAAGCTCATTGAGTTGCTCCAATCTATGTTTCTATGCTTATGATAAATCTAGTCCCAATTGGACTGTCATCTTAAAGGTTCTAATTTGAAACTCTATAGTGAACAAGACTTGCTTTCCATAAACAAGCTCATAGGGAGTATGTCATGTTATGTTCCTCCATGTAGTTCTATAGGCCCATAATGCTTCAGGAAGCCTTTCTGCCCAATCTCTTTTGTGTAGATGTACAGTCTTAGTGAGAATTCCTTCAATCACCTTATTGGTAGATTAAACTTGACAATTTGCTTTTGGATGGTAAGGAGTAGACTTTCTATGTTTTATCTTGTATTCTTCCACAAGTCTCTCCACCATTTTATATCTAAATTGAGATCCTTGATCTGTCACAATTTCTCTTGGAACACCAAAACGAGTGAAGATGTCCTCAAAAGGAAAATTAACTACAAATTTTTCATTTGCAAAAGGTAATGATTTGGCCTCTACCCATTTGGTGACATAATCGGTGCACACCAAAATATACTTCTTTTGTTTAGATGGAGGATTAATTGGTCCAACAAAATCCAAGGCCCATTTTTCAAAAGGTTCAATGAGTACATGAGTTTGTAGTGGCATTTCATCTGAAGGAGCAAGTTTCCCTACCCTTTAGCAGTTGTCACACCTTTTGACATATTCTTTAGCATCTCTGAAGATGGAGGGCCAATAATATCGTAAATGAAGGATTTTATAGGCTATCCTCTTGTCAGAAAAGTGTCCACCACAAGGTTCATCATGACATGCCTTAAGAATTTCAGGCATTTCATCTTCTCGAACACATATTCTAATCATGCGATTTGGACCCATTTTATACAATTCATTAGTAATCCATGAGTAACTTGCACTTATTTGAATGATTTTTCTTTTCTCCTTAGGAAGCAAATGTGAAGGTAATTTTCCTATGATTAAGTAATTAGCAATATCTGCAAACCAAGGGGTTTGAGTAGTTATTGAAAAAAGATATTCATCAGGAAATTTATCTTCAACTAGAGTATCATCTTTGATATTTTGAATTCTAGACAAGAAATCAGCAACTGTGTTTTGTTTTCCAAGTCTATCTAGAACATTGATGTTGAATTCTTGTAGGAGTAATAACCATCTTGTAACTCTGCCATTAGTAATAGGTTTATTCATTAAGTACCTAATTGCAGAGTGATCTGTATGAACAAAGGTTTCATAGCCTGTTATGTAATGTATGAACTTGTTGATAGCATGAACAATGACTAAGAATTACTTTTCAGTTACATTGTAATTCAACTCAGTGAGAGTCAAATTCTTGCTAGTGTAATAGATGGCATAGGGGATCAAACCTTTTTGTCCTAATACAGCTCCCAGATCTTTATCTGAAGCATTTGTTGAAATATGAAAAAGTAGTTTCCAATTTGGGCCTCTTAATATGGGTGCCTCAAAATGTTTTGCTTTCAAAGTCTCAAATGCCAACTATCAATTAGGATTCCAATTGAATTAAAAATCTTTGGTGAGAAATTTGAAGAGTGGGGATGCTAGTTTAGTGAAATTTTCTATAAACCTTCTATAGTATCTTGTGAATCCTAGAAAACTTCTAACATCCTTTTGACAAATTGGAATTGATAATTTAGAGATGACTTCTACTTTAGATTTATCAACCTTAATTCCATCTCATGAAATGTGATGTCCTAAAACAATCCCTTCTGTGAACATCATAAAACATTTTTCATGGCTTAGTGAAAGGTTTGCTTCCTTACATCTTTTTAGAACTTTTTCCAAATTTTCTAAAGCTTCTTCAAATGTACTCCCATAAACTGTAAAGTCTTCCATATATACCTCTACACAATCATGTATTAGATCAAAAATAATTCCTAGTACTGCTCCTTGGAAAGTTGCAGGTGCATTGCACAATCCAAAAGGGAGTACTTGGTAGGCATAAGTTCCCCATGTGTAGGTGAATGTGGTTTTATCTTGATCTTCAGGTGCTACCTGAATCTAATTATAACCACTAAAACCATCCAAAAATGAGAAATACTTCTCACCTGCTAATGTATCTAACACTTGATCTATAAAGGGAAAAGGAAAATGATCTTTCAGGGTAGCTTTATTCAATTCTCGATAATCAATACATACCCTCCATTTACCATTCTTTTTAGAAACAATCACTAGAGGAGAAACCCACTGGCTGTCTGAAATTGGGTAAATGAAGTTTACATTCAGAAATTTTTGCAACTCTTCTTTCACAATTTCCCTAAGATTTGGATTCATCCTTCTTTGAGGTTGTTTGATAGGTTTACAATTTTCCTCAATGTAGATGTGATGTATAGAAGTCTTAGGACTAATTCGTTTCATGTCAGTGTATTCTCATGCATATGCAGAAGAATGTTGTTGTAAAGTTTTGATTAGCTTTTCTTGTTGTAATTTTTCCAAGTTATTGTTTATGTTCAATGTTTTCCCTGGAAAGATTTCAACTGTAGAGATACCAAAGTCTTCCATAGAATAAAGAGACATCTTCCTAGCTAACAAATATTCAATATTGGATTTTTCTTGAAATTGATCATGTTCATATTCTGGAGGCGATTCAAAATTTTCCATTGTATTTAAGATTTGACTATCTTCACTAATGGTTGAAATAGTAAAGAAAGGTTGAATATCATTTTCATCATCAATCCATTCTTTGTCATCTATCTTTGTGATTGTTCTTTCTGGAGGATATAGAGTGAATTTCTTAGTTGAATTACCATCAGAGATATACATATCACTAGATCTATAGCTAATGAAAGCATCAGCTGTAGCCAACCAAGGTCTTCCTAAGATAAGTGGATGTCCTCCTAGATTTCTCTTTGGGGTTAAAATCATAAAATCAACAGGGTACTCCCAAGAGTCTAAGGACACTGAAATATCTTCTAACACACCATCTAGTTTGATTACGGATTTATCTGCCAATTGCAATAATGTAGGTGTATAAAGAAGATTGGGAAGTTTGAGATGTTCCATGGTTTGTTCGCTCATGATGTTTATTGCTGATCCTAAATCAATCAGCAGCTTCGGAATTTCAACTCCATTTATATGTGTTTTTACAACTGGACTTCCTAGATACACATATTTTTGTATGGAAAATTTTCCCATCATTATGTCTGTTATTTTTCATGCTAGCTTAATTCTTTTTACTTCTTTTATTTTTCTTCCTGGTTTCTTCATGCTCAACTCCTTTATTGTTTTAGCTAGAATTGGGATCTCCTTAATGGATTGTAACAATGGGATTTTGATACACACATTTTTCAATTCATCTAGAAAATCATAATTAGGAAACATAATATTCTTTTCTACCCCTTTGTTGACTTGTAACCTTTCTGGAAAAGGAGGTGTAGAAGTGGATACTGGTTTTTGCTCTATGATAGGAGTTGAGTTTATTGGTTCTTTCTATTTTTTATTTTCAGTATTCTAGTTTTGAGGAGATGTTCCTTCAAAACTTTTATTTTACTGTAGAGAATCTTCCTCAGAATTATCTTGTTCTTCAATTACTACAGAAGGATTTTTATTTTCTAATATCCTACCAGATCTCAGTTGGACATCATTGAGGTCTAATGGAGTGATCATATGAGTTGTAAATTGTTGTCCTTCCACCATATAGGTATATTGAGGATTTTTATTGTTGGGATTTGGTAATGGTTGGGCAGGTAACTGATTTGGTCTCTGTGGAAATGGCAATCAAAGTTGAGGGTTTTGGTTTTGAAGTTGGGACTGTTGATTTTGTTGAGGAATTTGTTGGGGAGGATAGTTTGGATATGTTGGAGGATATTGATAGTATGGAGAGAATCTTCCATAAGGATTCTGCATTCCTTGAGCCCAAGGTTGAGTTTGAGATTGAGGCCAAGGTTTCTACCAAGAATTCCAATTTGGAGGGGGCTGCATATACATTTGGTTGTTAAAACCCTGGTTTTGTTGCCCCTGCCAAGGTCTTCTAAAGATAAAGCAAAGAGATTTTGTTGGATTTGAATGTTTCTTCTTGGAAAACAACCTTAAGGCCAGGAATTAAAGGACGATTATTGGTCTCATGGTTTTCTGAACAAATCACACAAGTCTCTATGGTTTTTTCATCCAAAGGGTATTCTCTTAAAGCATGCTTCTTTCTGCATTTGGGACAGAAAATAGCTAAAGCATTAATCTCAGATTTCTGCTTGTTTTGTAACTTAAGGGTGTCTATCTGTTCACTAAGGCTCGCTAGAATATTTGTTTTAAATTCATCAAACATGTTTCCAATTCCTGCCCTACTCACTAATCCAGTTGCAAATTTATTCACTCTAACAAGAGAAGGATCTCTTGGACCTTTCCCAGTTTTGGATTTTCCTCTTGAGAGATGAACACATAATTCTCCAATGTCACTTAATGGGAGTTGAGAGATATCTCCCTTCCCCATCATGTTAAGGATATCTATCCACTCATCTCTAATGGATTTTAATAAAAGAGCTTTTAAAGTATCTTGATCTAAGTTATCCATTTTTGCTCTTTTTAAGTTATAGTTGAATCTTTCATTTAAATCCTCTAAATTTTCATCCTCTCTTTGCATCATTTTGAACACTTCATCTTTGTAATTGATAGGAATGAAATAATCCAAATACCTGTCCAAAAATACTTTCTTCATTCATTCCATGTTCTAATAGACTGAGTGACCAATTCCATGAACCATTTTAAAGTAGCTCCTTTCAATGTTGAAGGAAACAATTTGACTTTTTGTGAGTCTTGTAAATAATCGTAAGTCCTACACAAGACTTCAAATTCAAATAAGAAGGTTTCAGGGTCTTCACTTTTTAATCCATGAAAATTTGGGAGGACAGAAGGTGAGATATTCTTCATTGTGGCATTTTTTTCTTCATCAACTATAGGGAATCAAAAAGAATTATCAACTTCCCTATTTCCTCTACCTCTTCCATTATTTCCTCTCCCTTCTTCATTATTTCCTCTACCTCTTCCTCTACCTCCTCCTCCTCCAAACAATGAAAATTATTCATCCTCTCCTTCTTCTGCCATTATAGTTTCTTCAGAGTTAATATAAGATTCAACCTGCAAGGTTAATTTCTCTTCCTTTGGTTCCTCCATCAATGGTATGTGCAAGAAAGGTTCTACTTCTTCTTATCCACTAGGCATTCTTAATTCTTCAACTAAAATATGTTCTCCTATAGAGGTGAAAAAGGCTACTCCTTCTATTGGAGATTCAAGATTTGCTTCCTCTAGGACTGCCTTAGTAGATGAAGTAGGAGATCCTCTTGATTGAATTTCTGACCTTAGAACTTTAGGAGGTCTATGGCTAGGAATATGAGTTTGAGATGGAGGTGTATCTCTTCTTAACCTTGGTGGAGTAGGTGGCATTGTAGGAATGGAACTCCTGCCTCTAGCTATGAATCTACCCCTAGAGTCTCTTTCTCTACGCATATCATTTTTTTTGGATGTAATAGATTAAGTCACCTAATTACACTTCCCCAGCAACAACGCCAAAATGTTTAGTCAATTTAGTGTCCTAAATTTATTGCATGAATTCTCAACCGATGTTTGTAGACTGATGAAGTGTGATGCACTATATGTGCTTAGTTAACTTTTCTCTTACTTCGTTGTTTTGTATTTTTATGTTTGTTTTGGGGGTTTCTGTTCTTTGATGTCTAAGAATATATAATCTAGGAGATATTTAAATGGATCCAATGAATTTTAAAGGAAAGGAAAGGTTCCTAAGTTAGTCTAATCTCCTAAAAATGGACCAAGAACTGTTTAACTAGTTAGAACCTAATAAGAAAAACAGAGAATCTATCTTATCCTACCTATTGGCATTATGGCTAAAGTGTTGTCCTTGATGGCAACCCATACAGGTGATGGATCACTGTCAACAGGTCAGTAGCAAACACTGATGAACAACTCTCAAATATTGAAGAAAATAAGGAGTACGTAGGCACACCGTTCAAAAGGTGCGTACACGCAGGCATGTCTTATATAAAGTGCGTACATAACCGCAGGATACCCATTCATTGGGTGCGTACCCCCAGTGCACACACTTCAAGGCAGTTAAGCGCCCACACATGGGGTTTTCTCATGGTATTTAGCCGATGGTATTGTGTTATCATGGTTTTAGCCTGTGGTATTGTTTATTTTATTATTATTATTGAGCCCCATGATCCTTGATTTGAGGAAGAGCTTGCCTATATAAAGCAAAGGAGATCATTTGGCTTAAGCATGTTTTGGTTGAATATCTTATGAGGGTAAGATCTAGTCTAGATCTAAATAAGGCGAATCTACTGATGGACTAAGATCTCTTCGGCGCATGTTCAGATCCGTAGATCTGACTGTCTGGGTTCTTTCTGAAGTCTTGAAATCATCTACGCCCAAAGGTACGCAGGTACAGTGAGCGAAACATGCGTACATAGGCAGGAGCGAAGAGTTTCAGGTGCGCCGGTACGCAGGCACAGAACGGTTTCAGGTGCGCCGGTACGCAGGCACAGAAGGGCTTCAGGTGCGGATGACCACAGGTAGTTCAATGGACTCGGAGCGAGGTACGCAGGCTAGCAGTTGAGCAGGGTGCGTACTTGTATGCAGGCTAGCAGTTGAGTAGGGTGCGTACTTGTATGCAGGCTAGCAGTTGAGCAGGGTGAGTACGTAAGCAGGAAAGCAGTTGAGCAGGGTGAGTACGTAAGCAGGCAAGCAGTTGAGCAGGGTGAGTACGTAAGCAGGCGAGCAGTTCAGCAGGGTGCTTACTTCTCTTAAAATCTTTGTTTATCATTGTTGTGTTCTGGGTGTTGAAGTGATGTCTAGTTTCTGGTATTATGATCTTATGACAGCCATATGAGAAGTGATTGAGTGTATCTTTATGTGATCTGATGAA
>APFE030443516.1:0-19948 GCA_000404065.3 Pinus taeda | reverse complement strand
GAGGTTGGAGGAAGGAGGATGCCACTTCGGGAGAAGAAGTGGATGCCACTGTTTATCGACAGTTGGTGGGGTCACTGATGTATTTGGTCAATACACAACCCGATATATGCTATGCAGTTAATCAACTTTCACAAGCTATGGTTAAGCCTACCAAGCTCTTCTGGAAGGCGGGCAAGCATGTATTGCGTTATTTGAGAGGCACATCTGGATATGGATTGTGGTACAGACAGGGGGATGAGGTGAAGCTATGTGGCTTCACGGATGCAGATTGGGCAGGAGGCCCAACGGACAGAAAGAGCATATCAGAAGGGGTCTTCAGTATTGGATCGACAACAGTTTCTTGGTACAGCAGGAAGCAGAGATCCGTGGCACTCAGTTCAGCAGAGGCCGAGTATATGGCAACAAGTTTGGCTGCATGCGAGGCTATATGGATGAGGAAGATTCTGGTTGGTTTGTTCAGTTCTCATTTGGATCCTACTGTGATTTACTGTGATAACCATAGTTGCATTAAACTCTCGGCTAATCCTGTATTTCATAATAGATCTAAACACATTGACATCAGGGTACCCTCATATCAGAGATTGTGTGCAGCGAAGGATCATGTTACTTTCATACATTCCAACGGAGGATCAGGATGCTGATATTTTGACGAAGGCTCTCACGAGGAGCAAATTCGAATACCACCGAGGCAGGATAGGGGTTGCTGATAATTCATATCTTGTCGAGAGGGAGTGTTGAGATTGCAACAAGATGATGGAGCTTAGTGAAAAGAGTCGTCTTCACTAAGTGGGTCCGCAGGCAAATTATGGCGCAAAGTCTATTTTTAGACTATGTCTATTTTTAGACATATGGATCATGTCTATGAGTTGCAGGATGCTATTTATGGATGATTGGTCAAGTTGGAAAAAATAGACGGACTTCTAATTTTAGACAACAGCGGTGACACTGTCAAGTCTAATTATAGAGCAGTCAAATATTATTAGCTTATAATAATATTTAGACTATGACCTTTATCTTATTCTCTTGGAGCACTTCACTTTGAGCTACAGATGTGGCACATGCAGCGGTCAGAAGGAAATACGTTTTCTTTGTGGGTCAGTTGAGTTCTTGCATGCATGACTTCAGTTAGAACTCAATCAGTTGAGTTTGGTGGAGTTGATTGTGGAGTTGATGGAGTTGTGTTCAGTTTGACTTGGTTAAACTAGTTGTAATTAGTCTAACTACAAATAGACTAATCATGAGTTGTTAAACTAATTATTAAATCATAATGCAACTAAAGAATACATCAGTTAACTCAGTTGCATGTCAGTGCACATTCAGTTCAGCAGGGAAAGGTGTTAGAGGATCAGATTGCTATCAGTTGTGACTATAGTTGTGCATTAGGATTTGTACAATCAGTGAGATTGAGTTATGCCAAAGAGAATTGGCCAATACCAAGTGATTATAGACTCTGCTCACATGATTCCCAGTGTGAGTGATTCTTTTGAGGTAAATACGAGTTTGGTTCAACCATTCTCATCCATTCTTATGCAGGTATTGAGCAGTGGAGGCAGGCAAGCAGTGGAATAGATTTGGAGATTAGATCTGAGATGTATTGTGTGTAACAGGTGGAGATAGTGTTGGATACTTGTGAGAAGTATTGACTATTGTAATGTTACATGTTCTCAATCATTAATATACAGATAGTGTGGGGTTTTCAGCTGTAAGCTTTTCCCGGGTTACATACTGTGTTAATGTGTGTATGCTCTTGATGTTTTATTGTTATTGATGCTGCTATATTGATGATCAACATAGAGGAGCTTATGTATTGTGTATGTATTCCGCAATAGTACATGATCAGGATAATCTCCATTGAATATGTGTTTATTATTCAAAATTTCTACAATCTTTCTCTTGTTTTAGTAGATAGTACATCATAAAAACTTGTAATTGCAGGGTTGCTTATCGCCTCTCTTGTGGGAAGAGTGATTGGAAAAATCTTTAATGAAAATCTAAAAATATTTGTTTATGATTTCTTGGAAATGGATAAATGTTAGGTTTGATCCTTTTGCATATTTATCCTCTACAACTTAGGAGTTAGTGTCATTTATTTAGTGATCAGAGTAGTGTTGTGGGATGAAATTGATTTTAGTCAAATTCAACTCATCTTTTCCATGTTAATTTATTTCATTGTGTTATTGATCATTTTATGCATGTATTTGGCTAGCTACGGGGACTGTGTCGATCTGCCAAGGTGCGAATACCTTCCCACATTCACCTGGACTTTTGAATCCTCCTCCTAGGTACCATATGTTGCTCCCAACCTCTGTCTCCACAATCACTTTGTCAAGGCAAATAATAGGCACCATGTGCATCAACTTTGGTGCAAGATAGACCTCTGAGGGGTCCTAGGCTTGGCCAAAGGGCTCCCATAACCTTCACTTATCACCTCCTGCCTCCATCCACCTTCCTTAATCCCTAAGATACCATTTCTATCCTCAAAATTCTCTCAGACCCACCTCCTATAGCAAAACAGGGCCTCCTGTAGTAGCCCTGTAACTTTGATTCCTTCAACCAATTTTACTCCAAACTTGGACTCTGGCCTAGTTAAGTTGAATAATATCTCCCACACTATGACTTTCTGATTAGGAAAGGACTTAGGACAATTCCAACCTCATCCTTCCATTACTGCAATGATCAGATAGCAAAACATAGTTAGATTTAGCATTTCTTCTTCATAGGCATGTTAAAGATATGATTTTTCAATTTCAGCAAGTGCAAGTAGATAAATTATCCATGCAAGGTAGGTTATTGATGTAGAATTTTCTCTACAAATCAGCTAGCTCACTGATATCATGTAGAAATTTCACCTACAAATCCAACTGATATATGCAATGTACTAAAGCATAATACTAGATCGACATCTACCATAAACTTAGCGAAAGTTTAATCAAACATAAGCGACATCAAGCATGAACAAATATAACTGAGAATGAGAAGTAATCAACCATAACACAGAAGATATAACTTGGGGAAAGCACCATCCTAAAACCCCATCTCTGAATTATCAATCAAGTGGAAATCCTCAACAACATACAAAAAGAATAAGCTCAAAAGCTATCCTTCTCTCTTTGTACTCTAATGATGTAGCTCATGGACTACTTAGGCCTGTATATATAGGCTGCACAAGTCCTCCAAGCTCTTATTTCCTTGCGCAGTTTTGATTGGGATCCAATGTCATAACATGTGTGAATTGGCCATATCATACCTGTTATAACCTCGGGTCCAACTATGCAATCCATAAGGAATAATATTCCTTCTGCATGCAAGGAATATTCACCAAGGAATATCCTAGCAACTGATAGTACACTATCCCTCCATCTGATCTCAACTGGGTCTCTGTCTGAACTGACATGCATGAGTTATCCATGAGTAAATACTCAGTTATCTGAAATACAGTAGTTACATGCATGCAAGCATTAACTAACTGAACTCTCATTATTTTAACAAACTGTTAAATTAATCTAACTGGATTTGACTCAGTTAACTGAGCCAACTAATTACAACTCAATATTACAACTCATCCTTATCTCTTTAACTCATGGATAAATTCCTCAATTAATAGATAAACTGTTGCATGTCCTCACATAGACTTCAAGTTTGATTTTCCTTAACTAAATAACTCAAGATGAATTAATTAATTAATTTTCAAACTACTGTTAATATCAAATTCGAATTTTACTTCCTATTTTTAGTCCAGGGACTGACTAAAATAGGAATCCATCCTGAACTACTAAAAATAGAATGCTATTTTTAGCACTTCCATTTTTCATCCCCTGTTGCTCAATCCAGCACTAGTACCTAAACTGCTATTTTTAGCACTTCTATTTTTGGCATTTCTTGTTGCCATTTTCAACAACAATGTTTAGGTTTTCAAGCCAGGACTAAAACCTCTCCTCTTGAGAGGAAAACCCTTCAATCTCTTCTTCTAGATGTTTATTTGATGAATACCAAGACCCTTGAAAAAATTACTTAAGTCAAGTTTACCTCTGATATGCTTGTCACTATCCCTTGCAGTCTTCGACCTTCAATCCATAGTCTTCTATCTTCAAACTGTCTTTATGTCACTATACTTCTTCAGATTTCGGTCTCCTTATACCTTCGTTGTCTTGTTACTATCCTTGGCTTCTACAAATATTCTCTTCCTCGGCTACCTCAGTTTAGTGCTTCAACACAAGTATGTTGCTTCCGTTTCGTGGCACTGTCTTTTGATAGTCCTTTACTTCTTTGCTATGATGATGACAGACAGAGTTCATCCGAGACTTCTGATATTTATTATATATCTATATATATATATATATATATATATTTATTATATATAATATATTATCTTTGAGACATACTTCACCAGGAGCAATTTGAGGTATATGTCATCTTCTTCGTTCATTGTATTGTGTCTTATATTCTTCGTTGAATACTCAGACATATCGGAATACTTTTTTCTTGTAATCTGAAGTCATTTCTTATATATACATACCAGCATTGGTTTGGTAGGCCGACATGAGAACCTTTGAGTTAGGCCAACGTTTCATGGAGGAGATCATTGTCTTTATTGTAGCTGATTTTCAAGGGGATAGTGACATTCATTTTGGAGCGTAGATCTTTGACATCATCACTTCTATAATACTTATGTTGAGATAATAAATCCTAAGGACATCAAGAAGAAGTCTAAACACATCTTGCTCATGAAACCCATGATGCAAGGAATAATAAGAATTCATTTGTTTCTTCTCTTACATAATATTATAATTACATGTCATAATGAAAACCGAACCTAGTTACATTTTCTTCAACATAACCAACATGAAAATGTCAATGAAATACACCAAAAAATAGGGGAAAAGATCTAAATCTTGTATTATACCATTTTCTTGTACATAGTTACACTCTCTTGAAGTCTCTGCCTATAATCTCCTCCTCACTAGCACTCACTATCTATTGAACCTATTATGCTAGCTTGTCTAAGAGAAAAAAATATAGGTAAACACTCCAACAACACCATGGCTCTCCTCTATGCATGATATAAATAGTACATGACATAAATGATCAGCAATATGTTCCTTATATGACAACAAGATAATGACAATGCATATCATATGAAGACATGTGATAGTCTCTCCAAAACACCAGCCATAAATCAAGATCTCAGTAGCAATAATCAGCAGCACATAATGATACATAGTGGCCCAAAAATAACATATATCAACAACATCATGAATAAAAAACAGAACACACCAATCAACACAATATATCAGCCCTCTGTAGTTATATATGGGAGCAACAATAACCATCATATGGAGCATGAGCCTTTGTAATATAAACTAAACTGGAAGCAAAAAACATACACATGATAATGTAGAGGTAGCAGTAATGCATGTCACATCAATAACCATACTCGTAAATATAGGCATCATGCACCACATAGCTGAACATCAAGAGGCCATATTCTAGCAGGAACACAAGCTACACCATTAGAATTAAGATCAACATCCAATGAGGATAACTTTATCATCAAGTGTGTCTATACACTATAATATGCAATAACTCCAATAATAACACCATCACAGACAATCATCAACAACATAGGTAAGTGGCCTAGCAGATAACATGACAAGTGAGCAGCAAACAACCACCATATGTAATAACAATAATAATATCATGGCCAACTTCTATATTGTTTGCGTATAAGCTGCAAATCTCTAACACATGAATGAAAGAAACTACAATCATACACATCCATCACACTAATCTCCATGGCACCAACACTTACATGACATCCTTAATCCAAAAAAACAAATTTTCCATAAATTAATACAAGACAACTGCATATTAACTCAAGTAAGTGGCATATAATCCATGCACAACCAAAACACATACTCGTACAATAGATGAAAGTCAGGTAAGCACATAACATGGAACACATAGTAAACTCCTCCAAGGAGCCATGATGCCATCAAAGCCACTAAAATATTGGAAGCATATAAGGTTCTCCCCCTAAACATGTGCCATCACATTTTTCAACCTTCCTCCTGGGGATATTTGTGCTCATGCTCACATCATAAATCCTCTATCATAGTCTAATCACAATAGTTTCTACAGATAAAAAATTAGTAGCACAAATATAACATCATAAAATCACCATCAAAATATAATCATCATCTAAACCCTAGCTGCATATATCAATACAACTCCTCAATAAACAAATATATTCACATTCACACTTCAATGGCTATGGAAACACCATCAATGATTCAATGTGAAAAATAAGATGTGCCATATGCTCCCCCTAAGGCCATGCAAGCCTCAGTTTCTCCTTTCATATTCTTACTACTCCCTTTTCCTCCAAAATTTGAGTGGTTGATCTCTTTCATGCAGATGGCTAGCTATCCTCTTGTTTAGCCTGTTTTTCATATTATTCATTCTTTGATTAGGTGGCCCCAAGTAGATTGGAGTCTTGCAATCATTGACCATATGACCAAGATTGTCACATAAGTAGTACCTAATATGACCAATAAATGGAGGAAAATATTCGAATATCTTGGTCTTCCTTTTACTCCTCATTGCATGCAACTTGCATTCAATAGCCTTTTGTCCAAAATAATTGCACGAGTAGCAATAAAAATAACCATTATACCTGATTTTGGTTGAAATCTATGAAGGGGGTTGTCTTCCTTGATTGTTTTCTTGTTAGGTCCTTCTATTCCACTTCTTCTCCTACTATATGGTTCTACAATTCGCTGCAATATGTCCAAGCTTCTTGAAGTTGAAGCATTGCACATCTCCCAAAGGTGAAAGTGATCTTCTTGGTGTCTTCTTTGGCATAACCTTTGTCTTATCTTCCTTGAGCTCCTTCTTTGACTACTGCTTGTGTTGATGGATCTCCTTCTTTCTGCTTTTTCTCCAATTATCCTATGTTATATTGGTGGCTGCAACTAAGCTAGTTTCTCCTTTAGGCATTATGTACTCTAATTTTCAAGATGAGGTACTTTTGTTTCTCTTCAATTGTGTGGATTTCTTCTCTAGATCACTTCTTAGTGAAACTAGTTCTGCTTCAAATCTATCACATTCCTCCTCGTTTTCTCCATGTTTCTTCTTCATATCATCTTCTATATTCTTTACCTCCCCTAGCTGAATTTTTAATCCATTGATCTCTTCTATTAGTCCATTATCCTTATCATCCTTACATGCAGATGTTAGTTTATCCTCGTGCATATCAAGTGTTCTTGTTTCTTCTTGTAGTTTCTATTGTTGATCTAGGAACTAGACATATATGGTATGATCCCCCTGAACATATATTGCCTCTTATTTGAATGATCATCTAGTTCTCGTCACCTTATGGTTGCTGGCAAAATACTTTCTCTACCAATGCATCTTTTGTACCAATTAATAGGAAACTAATACCAATTAAAAGGAAAGTGATACCAATTAAAATTGCTCATGTTATTGCTGCTGCATGCAAATACCAAAAATTATTCATGCATTTTGGCTTTACTCTTCACTGTTATTGTTGCTTGCTGCTTTAGAGATGGTGCTTACTTCCCCTAAGGATGCTAAACTCTCTCCCCCTAAGATCATGCTACCAAAACTAGAGGTTGTTGCTTAATAATACCAATTACATCAAGGGATTGATAAAAATTGGACAATGTACCAGACAGTATTATAGCTCCAACTCAAAAAGAAATTTCTAGTTACAAAAAAAGGTTTCTCCACCTAAACCCAAGACTAACAATTGCCATAGCGATACCAATTGACAACTAAGGGACATGCAAAATTGTACTAATTGTGTTCATGAACACAAGATTGTTAGGCATAATTACATTCACAACTTAAATGAAATAAGGGTATTTCACCCAAGGTGCAAACCTTTCATTCACTCAACCATCTTTATTTCTAAGGCTGAAAATTGTTTCTTACTATTGCTTACTAAAGTAGCTCCCCCTAAACCAATGCTCTTTGATCTCCTATAGCTATTTCCTTTCTTCTGTGTGGGGACTTATCTTGTGGACTTGGCTTAAATATGGGCCTCTTGTCATTCCACACTTTTGCAAAAAATCATCTTCTTCTTACAACATAAAGTGTTGTGAACTCCCCCTGAAACCAAGCTGATTACATTCTCCTCTTTCTTGCAATGCTAATACATTTGAAATAAATAAATTTATTATTGTAATCAACAAGGGGACTCGACCATGCCTCTAAAGTTTAGATGCACCTTTAAGATTATTCTTTCCTAGTTTCCTGCATCTGACTTATTCGACCTCTCTTGATGCCATTCTCTTCTTTTAGTGAAGAGAAATATAGGATCTACTCCCCCCTGAGCAGATCATTCTCCTCCTTCATCCAAACCTTCATTGGCTAAGTATTAATAGGAGAATTATCTTTTGACATCTTCTTAGTTGTTGTTTGTTTTTTCTCTTAGTTGCACAAGGTTAGAGGGCTCTTCTCCTTTTGTTCTTCTCTTCACCCAAATCCTCTTGCAACCTTTTTCTTTGTTTGTAATAGAAAATTAATTGGGTTTTTACATCCATTCTTCACTTGAGGGTTGCGTTGATTGTAGCTGGAAAATAAAAAGGGATTTATTCCTCCTTTATCCAGCAAGTCCCTTTAACACAGAGCACTAAAGAAAAACTCAACTTAGTTTACCCCTACATTTCTTCTCGTAATCAAAGGTTTAGCTACTACATTTTTCTACGTCTTTTGAGGAGAGAGATTTGTCCTCTCGTATTTGCAGTTTGCTACCTTGTGTAAAAGATTGCCACAATTGTAGCATTTGGGTGGGCTTAAGAATGGATAAAAATTATTTCTATGTTTGGAAACATTCCTATCAAAACTTCCCATGTGGCTGACATGACTTCTCTAGGACACTTTGTGTATTCTTGGGTTGCTTCTACCCAACACATTTTTTTTCTTTCATGCCATCTATAGTCTATGGCTTTATGTCCAAAATTATTGTAAGAAAAACAATACCCATAAAGTGGCTTTTGAGGACTATTAACACCAGAAAAGTTTACACATGTTTGCACAATCTAGGAGACGCTAAAAGACGTCTAGCAGAAGGCACAAGTGAAGATTTTCTAGCTGAAGACATCATGAAGTTTAAAAAATTTAATTTCTCCTAAGGTCCAAAGTTTATAAAGTTTAAAAATTTAAGACTCCACAGTTGTTTCTTTGATATTTGTGCACCACGTGGAATTTTCTTTGAAAGCCGCAAGGTCGATAAAATGGATGACTCAGGGAATTTAGGACCACTTCACAAACTTAGAGGTGATTCCCTGATAGGATCTTAGTCTAGGACATCTGAATTCGAGCCGCCTTGAATATATGCAACCCTCAACAGAATCATCTTATCCTAGTCATGAGTCATTTTCATTCATGAACCAAGAGAGGGAAGATGGATTAAAAAATTCTATATAAACAGTCCATGGGAGAACCAAAATATGAGACAATGTTATGCTGGCCAAATTGCTATCAGAGAAAGCCAACATTTCATTGTTAAAGCCAAAGAAAGTAAGAGCACTATCATGTTGGCCATATTGCTTCTAAGCAATCCATCATCTTAGTGAGAGGAGAAGAGTCCACCATTGAGAGAGTCTTCATACTTATTTGAGAGGGATGATAAGATTGCAAATAGATTGAGGAAAAGAACCTCCTTGCTAAGGATTTTCTAGTGCCATAGCTCAAAGAATTCTCTTCAAGTGTTTAATATTCATCTATTGTATTCAACTTCTACTACCAATAGTCAATAAAGGGAGTTTTTCCCATTATTTTGTTGACTTGTTTGCTCCTTTGAGCATTGTTTGTGTATTTATCTCTTTCTTTTAGTTCATGTTTGTGTATGCATTGTTTTCACTATTTTCAATGCTTTGTTTAGCTAAGTCTATTCACTAATAACACCAACTCTTTCTGTGTTCCTTTGCAAGGAACAACCTATTAATTTTTGTAAATGCATTCAAATTCCACTTTGGACAGATCATATGATGAAGGTAATAATTGCAATAGATCCTCTTTTCAAGAGGACTACAATCGACCTAAAGATCACCTTATTTGGATAAGAAGAAGTTAATTTTTGAATTTATTTATTTATTCATGTATATTGGATTAGTTCAGCCATAAGCACATGTACAATTGGACATGTCAGCCTCAACATCAAGTGGGCCCTCATGGAAGAATTTAAAAGGAAGAGACCTCAAGCTCATTTGGACACAATCATGAAGTTGTATTCTCTTCTCTTTTATTGTCTTGGTTTGCACAGGTTTGACAGAGGAAAGCTTGCATAAAGGGTTTGAATCTATAGGGTCAAAGCTCACACGTGTCTAGGGTTTCTGGATCTCAGATGCTGGCTCATAACTAAGGTTTTTTGTCCCTTGATGCTGGCACAGTATGGTCCTGAGAGCATACAGGAAGTCTCAGATGCTGGCACAGAGTATCTAAGGGAGTGTTTAGGAGGTTAGGGTTTCTGTAGTTCAGTTTAGTCCCTAGACACACACACATAATGGTCTAGGGAGAATCTGGGCTGCCATAAACACTGGCACATTAGCCTCAAGGGAGCATCCAGGTTGCCATAGATGCTCACATAGAAGCTTGAAGAGAGAATCCAGGGTTTGAGGTAGATCTGGGTATGGTTGATCCCTGGACACTCACATGTAGTTCACCTGGTAGCATCTAGATTAGTCCCAGACACATTGATCTAGTTATCCTGAGAGCGTCCAGATCTACCTTAGATTCTCACACAACTCCTCCATGCATTCGAGACCAAAATATGAGTTATCAGTATACAACCATGTTCAACAATATTCATCTTAGTGACAATAGTATCCAACAGTTGACTATAGTCAGTGACAATGCATTACAGTCCTTAGCATCAAGGTTTTGATTATATGCATGATTATAATCATTTCATGGATATCATGGTTGTATTGTTGCATAGATAAAGTTATGGGTCATTGTACTCTCTTTTTCTGAATCATTTGATGACGATCTAATAAGAAGAAGATTTGCAAGGGTTTTCCTTGTAGTGGGTTTTTCCTTGGTCTCGTACCAATCTTGGTGTCTCTATGTGTGTGCATGCTTTTCTTCTATTGTTCCATTATGTTCTGCTCCATTGATGATGATGATGTTGTTCTTTCTACATAATTTCATAAGCTAATGAATAATGGTGTAGATATGAATAATGTAATGATGATATGTGGTGAACTTAATGTATTAATGAATAAATGCAATTATCAAAGCAAAGAACAATGTGGCCCTATGAAAAATTAACATGGTATCAAAGCCAGGTTGAATAAAATCCATGGAGATCACCCTAATATGACACCTTTGATGGAAGTAAGAAGAGGATGGTGGATACCTAAAAGAATTCTAAGGTTTGAATAAAACCCTAGGAAACTTGGTTATTAGGGTTAGGGTTTGAGAGAAACCCTGGATTATGGAAAAATATGAGATATGAAACCTAGCATGGTTAATGCTCAAGCACTTGTGGAATATTAGATGAAGTCCTAGATGGGACAATCCCTAGTAGGTCTGGTTGGATAATTGAAGTCAACATTTGTATATGGACTATGGACATTGATGGCTCTTGAACGTTGGTTCAAGAGGGAGAGGATCACCTCTCATTGAAGATAAGTACTTCTTGAATTACGATGCCTCTTACTTTTTTTTAGATTTATGGATCTGACTATTATGTTTATTGTCGATACTTCTTGCATATATATATTATATATATATATATATATATAATATATATATATATATATATATATATATATATATAGATTTGAGTATATGGATTTTTTTAACCTCCTTGATTAGATGTGATGAGTGGATCCTTCTTGAGGATCATTTGAAATGTAGGAGGGATGGCTAGAAATGGAAAAGGTAAAGAGGCACTATATGAAAAGATGAAAAATTACTTCAACCTACCTATATCTAATGAAAAGGTGCACAGATATTTGAATACCACAAGGTATGCATGATATGTTGTATTTTAACAGTAACATTAAGGGCTAGGTAAGCCCTAAGGTATGATGAGAATGTCTCTTTCTTTAATCGACCATACATGGATATGGAAGAAAATTGGATCTATGTTTCCTATGATGAAATGATGCACCTGGTGTTGAGAATTTTTATCTTCTTGAATTATATGAGGCTATCTAATGTTGATACATCTATATACTTGACAATTGGCTAACATCCATCTATTGGACATCTTGATCCTATAAAGAAGGCTAGAACCTTGAATCTAGTAGATGATACTCTTGATACTTGTCATGAGACATGATGGATTTCATATGGAAGGATATCTCATTGACTCTTATACATGATATTATTGATCATTCTCATGATAAGCATGATAAAAGCTAATGGAAAGAGAGATTGACACTCTTGTTGTTTTATTAAAGTTTTATTGAATGATCTAACTTGATCCTATGGATCATGATAGGCATGGTATCCTTGATGTTAGAGGTATAAATATGAGATTGCTATTCTTGATCTCCTACTACATGTGATCATGTCTTAATGACATATGGTAAAACTAAATTCCCTATCTCTATGAAGTGACTTGATAAAAAGTGTTATTGTACTCATAATCTCTGAGATATGATGTTTCATCTATCTGCTGCTTCAAGTCTAATATTTGATGAAAGATTGATGTAATGATGTCGATGACCATTATAGATATATGTTTATGATCTAACAGATCTATTGTTACATGACTCTAGTAGAGACATGTTGATGACATCAATGAAGATGAATGAAATAGATTCCCAGTCTGAGGGAGAATCTCTTCTCAAGATTCTTACTTACATCACTACTTGCATTTTGTACTATTGAAGGATGATTTATGTGCATATGCCATTATTCAAATGTAGCAAAGTCTAAGATCTGAAGATTGTATAGAAATTAGGGTTCCTATTCCAGACATCGGCACAAAACTGGGAGATTTTTTCCTTGGACGCACTCATGCTAATGCTAAGATAGTGTACAGGAAGCAAAAGATGCTCCCATAATAACCTAAAGGGAGCGTCTAGGGGTTTGACTATAGTTGACCATTATTTGAAGTTTTTTGAAGCTTTTTGAACTCTGAATCAATATGTCGCTAACATATTCTACCACGTAAATTAATTTCTGAAGTTTTTGGGTTAAATTGTTGATCACGGAAAAATGCAGTATTGTGCATGAAATGGGATGGTCACCTGGAAGATGTCAATACCACAAATGTGTTACATTTAACAATAAGATCTAAAAGCAGGAAAATCTTGAATGTTTTCCATAATATGAACTTGTGTTTGCAAGTGACCAGGACATACATATAGATATGTCATAATGTTTGAGGTTTTTGCTACAAGGGTTTGGCATGACTTGGCTGATTGATATAGATAAGTTGTGTTTGGAACTTTGACATGATGCTTGAAAATGACCTAGAACTTTGAACTGATGATTGATATATGTTTTGGACTATAGATCTCTCTACGATAACAAATTTGGACTTGACCTTATGTATAATGATTTGATTTGACGATTGTTGATTTTCCCTGATATCAATGCTATTTGGGCATAGTGACCTTCAATGACATGTGGGTATATAGAAAATTGGTTTTTTATTGACCCCCTTGTTCTTAGTACAATGGTTGAGGTATTTATAGTTGTGATTTAGCATGATAATGGAACCTGCATGACTCATCCTTGGTGTATGTATTTTCACCTAGTGACATAAATGGCTTATATTATGATTATGAGAATGGCTTGATGGAGTTTAGATCAACTTTACATGGTTGATTATAACTTGTTGGCATAATAATATTTGAATTCAAGACTTGATATGAACTCTCCCTATCGCCCAGTTAAAAGAATTGATACTGTGATATTGATGACTTTGATAATAGTTTGATCTGGATTCTAAACATTGATAAGCTAACTTTGTTGATGTGATGGTACAACATTGATTTATTTAAGGCATTATGTTTGTAGAGAGAATTGCATGCAACAAGCTCCCCGATCCAAATATGTTCATATGTGATAGTTATTTGATGAAGTTAGGATGATGAGTTCCAAGGTATGGCTTTGATTTTGATTATGGTTTTGGTTTGATGCCTTGATGGTCTACTCTTGATAGGTGATGAGCCTCTGATGCTCTAAGTAAGAGGGAGATGGCTTCTGAAGCTTGACATGATGTATCATGGCATTGAATTCTAGCATTTTGGAAATAAATTCCGTATTGCAAAGATACTGAAAAAATGTTTTGAATAATGGAAATGCAAATCCTTGGATACTCTAATTTGAAGTTTGAGATGTTGAACTTGACTAGGCAACCATCAATTGATTGAAGCATTGATGTTCTGTTTTGAACATCCATCTGTATATATATTATATGCATAGAAACCAATGAATAAATTCATGAGTGAGCCACTTAATTCACATAGAGTTTCCATTGGGCATCCTTTGAAATATTTGCATGAGATGTTCTATTTTTTAGGCTAAGATATTTATCCTATGATATGTGACTGCATGGATGTATTTTTGATTTTTTAGCACATTTGGATACCGCTTTAGAATGATATATGCCATGATATCTTGGATGGGAGGTCCATAGCACGAACAAGATTGAATATGATGTTGCTAGCATGACTAGCTGTGAGGCAGGATGTAGAAGCTCCTTAGAGATCCATCTGATTAGGATATGAATATAACATGGATACATTACAATGAAAAAGATATAAATTTGGGACTGAGATACTCCCATATATTAAGATAGTGCAACTGTTCGAGACAAGTTTAGGCTTTTGACTGACACCTCCTTGAGAGGGAGGATGATTATGGTATCCTTTTGTGATTTATATGATTATTTATGATCTAGCATGATATGTGATTTGATGTCCTGTATGAATAGGAAAAAACTACTATTGAGACAAGAAGATATCAGTATTATGAAAGCATCAATGATCGAGGACACTAAGCCAATTGTTCCTCCCTATCTGAGATCCTACGGTGAGGAATTGAGATAGAGGGCTCTTGGGGTTGAGGGAACTATGGAAAATAGGGTATGACCCATATATGCTACTTGTAGGGTTGGAGATGGTGCTCCCTTATCTTCATAGGGTCAAAGAATGTTGCTCCCTTGTCTAGGCTTTGCAAAGTATACCCCAGTTGGCATCATACCCACAAGCAGCACTTTCAGGAATACTGTTCCTCTTTGGCCAACAAGTTGAGAGTGTAATTTGGTTGTACAACCCAAGTTGATTATGATGCAAGTTTCCTACCACATGACTATTCAAGGCCATCGATAGGAAGATCAATAGGAAATAACATGGGTTGAGATAACCCTATGCAGTTCCGGGTTGGGATTGAGCTCCACCATGTGATCTAGGGTCTAGATGGGCTCCCTTGCGCAATTGGATATCCTATTTCTCGATATGTGGTTGTAGATGTATAACTCCCCCTTGAGATTTTGAGTTGATATGTGCTCCCCGATGTGGTTACAGGTTGATATGTACTCCTTGATGATATTCTCTTTGATGATG
The DNA here is from genome assembly GCA_000404065.3 of Pinus taeda. Taxonomy (NCBI): domain Eukaryota; kingdom Viridiplantae; phylum Streptophyta; class Pinopsida; order Pinales; family Pinaceae; genus Pinus; species Pinus taeda. Next base: position 4,394 of record APFE030443516.1, on the reverse strand, counting down.
ATTAATGATGATATTTTGGGTAGTAGCCCACTGGAAGAGATTCTGAGTAGTATCCTAATGGATAGAGGGTGGTAGCTTAAGTTCCCCTCTGGTAACAAATTCTTCTTCTTCTAGATTCGATAATGTTCAACTTACGAGCAAGAACAATCAAGAGATAAGTAGGAATAAGCAAGGGATAGATCGAGATGTACATTGATGATTTGTGATGATAAGATACTTGAGGTGGTCATGGCATGATGGCTACATGAAAAATATGAAAAGTGATGATACATGATGATTTTTGATGATACTAGAATGACATATTGATCGATGGACAAATATTGGCAAGTGGAATTCTCCCTAGTTGAGAGGGAGTGTTAATTTTTGAAATTGAGGTCAAATTCCACTTTGGTTAATAATTTCAATAGATTCCTCTTTTTGAGAGGACCAAAATGGACCAAAATATCACCTTATTTGCACAAGCAGAAGTTGGTTTTTGAATTTATTTATTTATTCATGTATATTGGATTAGGTCGGCCATAAGTACATGCACAATTGGACAAGTCAACCTCAACATCAAGTGGACCCTCATGGAAGACTATAAATAGAAGAGACCTCAAGCTCATTTGGACACAATCTTGAAGCTATCTTCCCTTCTCTTGTATTATCTTGGTTTTCACAGGTATGACGGAGGAAATCTCGCGCTAAGGGTCTCAATCTACAAGGTCGAAGCTCACACGTGTCTAGGGTTTATGGATCCGAGACACTTGCTCATAACTAAGGTTTTTCGTCCCTTGATGCTAGAAAAATATAGTCCTGAGAGCATCCGGGAAGTCTTGGATGCTGGCACAAAGTATCTAAGGGAGCGTCCGGGAGGTTAGGGTTTCCGCAATTTAGTTTAGTCCTCGGATGCGTGCAAATAATGGTCTAGGGAGTATCCTGGCTGCCATGTACATTGGAATAGTAGCCTCAAGGGAGCGTCCAGGCTGCCATAAATTCTCACACAGAATCCTGAAGAGAGTGTCTAGTGTTTGAGGAAAATTTGGGTATGGTTGGTCCCCAAACACCTGCACGCAGTTCACCTGGGGGCATCCAGATCAATCCTAGACACATTCATCCAGTTCTCCTCAAAGATCTAGATCGGCTTTAGACACTCACACAACTCCTTATCCATGTGTCCAAGAACAAAAGATGAGTTATTAGTATACAACCATGTTTAATAATGTTCAACTTAGTGACAACAATTGACTACAATCAGTGACAACACATTACAATTCTCAGAATCAGGGTTTTGATTGTAAGCATGGTTAGATTCATATCATGGATATCATATTTGTTTTGTTGCATAGATAATGTTAAGGATCATTGTAAATTTTTTCTCTGAATCATTTAATGATGATATAAGAAGAAGAATATTTGCAAGGGTTTTCCCCGTAGTGGGTTTTTCCCTGGTCTTAGAGTGATCTTGGTGTCTCTATGTGTGTGCATGTTTTTCTTCTATTATTATGTTATGTTCCACTGCATTGATGATGATGATGTTGTTCGTTCTACATAATTGCATATGATGATGAATAATGGTGTAGATATGAATAATGTAATGATGATATGGGGTGAAATTAGTGTATTAATGAAGAAATGAAATTATCAAAGCAAAGAACAATGTATCCCTATGAAAAATTAACACAACCAAATGTTAAGAAGGTGTTTTTTTGTACACCATTGCCACAAAAAAACTACCACACAAATGGTGACCATATTGTTGTCATTTATTTAATCTAAAGGTTGTGTTTGCAAGATCTTCTATTTGCATAGTCGACCTACAAGGTGTTTAGTACCTCTCTGGAATTTTTGCAGGACCCTATGAACTTGTTGTGCACCGAGAAACTTATTAATTTATAATTTTCAGTTGAATGTATGACTTATTCTCAGATAGATGCACAGTCTGTGACTTTTCCTTTGATAGATGCATTGCCGCATCTATGCACTATGAAACCCGTGCATTTTCTAGAAAGAAAAAGATACCTTGTAATTTCACATTTTTCAGGTGATTGGTAGCCTTTAGTGAATTTCCTTCACCTTTGTGTTGTGTGTGGAGCATGATTGTTCAGAGGTCTTTGTTTCAGCGGGATGTATACCCCAGGAAGTTTGTACACCCCTCCACGCAGGGGGGACTTTCCCCCCCGCGGGGGTTCGGGGGGGCTGATCCCCCCCGGCTGGGGGGTCCAAGGACCAGCAGTCCTAAAAATAGATGTAAAATTGCCTTGTAAAAGTATAGTAATTTCTAGTCAATCTAGGCCGTTCATTAGGTGGATGATCTGACGGTAAAAATTATGTTTAGTTTAGGGTTTTTTTCCCTAGAAGGCAACCCCTCTCTTCATATGAGGGCATTGTATTGAGTCTGTGTAATATATGTGAGCGAGAAACAGAGAGGTGAGACTATGAGAGAAAATAGAGGATATTACAGTGGATCTGCTGTAGGTTGTGTCTCTTCATTTTGCTGGATAATAGAAAGGAAGGACTGGTTATTCGAGGTGGACGTAGCCCAAACTGGTTGAACCACGTATATCTATGTCTCTCTTTTTTTATGCGTTTTTTGTGTTTATATTTCTGCAATATTTTATGTGTTCCATTGCTCCGTAATATATAATTTTCTAACAACTGGTATCAAAGCCGAAGGTCTATTTGGCTGATAAACTCGCAGGAAAGAAGGGTTCCTCGTTCGAGTGGGAGCAATGGTGGAAGATGGTAAGTTTAGGGGTCGAGAAATTTAATGGCCAAAACTTCTCGGTGTGGAAGATGCAGATGGAAGATTATCTATATCAAAAAGATCTATACCTACCATTGGGCAGAAAAGCAAAGATGTCGATGGGTTTGATAGATGAAGAATGGAACCTTCTCGATAGAAAGGCACTCGGAACAATACGATTGTGCCTCGCAGTGTCGGTCGCCTTCAACATTTCGAAGGAAACAATGACAGAGGGGTTGATTAAGGTATTGGAGAAACTATATGAAAATCCCTTGGCCTCAACAAAGGTATTTATTATGAAACAGTTATTTAATATGAAGATGTTGGAAGGTGGATCTATTGCAGACCATTTAAATCATTTTAATACTGTTACAAGTCAGTTATGTTCTGTAGGGGTAAACTCTGATGATGAAGTGAGAGCTCTGTTATTCTTGTGCTCATTGCCAGAAAGTTGGAATGGTTTAGTAATGGCCATTAGTAACTCTGTGTCTTGATCTAGTACTTTAAAGTTTGATGATGTTGTCGGTGCTATCCTCAGCAAGGAAATGTGGTGGAAAAGCTCTGGTGAGACATCGGGTAATGCTTTGAGTGCAGAGTCTAGGGGAAGAAAAATGGAAAGAGGAAAGAGCTCAGGATATCGCAGTAAATCAAGGAAAGGCAGATCCAAGTCCAGGTCGGGGATAGTGTGTTGGAAATGCGGAAAGAAAGGACACCTAAAGAAATACTGTAGATCTCGGAAGGGAAAAGAAGGAGATGCACAACAAGAAAACAATCATGAAGCAAATGTGATAGGTGAGGTGTTACAAGATGCTTTGATTCTTTCTTTCGAAATATTACTGATTCCTAGGTGGTAGATTCAGGGGCCTCATTCCATGCCACACCTGATAAGAAATACTTTCATGACTATGTTCAAGGAGATTTTGGACAAGTTCGTTTGGGTGATGATAAACCCTTTAAAATTGTTGGAATGAGTAAGGTTCTTGTAAAACAACAGAATGGAAACCAATGGCTACTAAAGGAGGTAAGGCATGTTCCAGATCTAAAGAAAAATATGATTTCAACAGGGTAGTTAGGGGGTGAAGGTTGTGTGAAAACTTTCACAGATGAAGCTTGGAAGGTCACCAAAGGAACCTTGGTAATAGCAAAAGGCGAAAAGGTTGGTACATTGTATTTATGCAATGGTATTTCTAACTCTGTTAATGCTTTAACTTCCAAAGGAGAAGATGCAGCATTATGGCATCATAGGCTCGAACACATGAGTGAAAAGGGGATGAAGATTCTTCACTCAAGGAATTTGTTGTCGAGCTTGAAGAATGTTGATTTGGATTTCTGTGAGAATTGCATTTATGGAAAACAGAAGGGAGTTAGATTTCTCAAAGTTGGGAAATAAAAGAAGAGTGAAAAGTTAGAGCTTGTGCATACAGATGTATGGGGACCTACTCAGGTATCATCTCTTGGTGGCTCTCGTTATTATGTTACTTTTATTGATGATGTAACTAGAAAAACTTGGATTTATTGTATTAAGAATAAATCTGATGTATTTGATACTTTCAAGAAATGGAAAGCTTTGGTTGAGATTGAGACAGGAAATGAATTGAAGTGTCTCAGATCAGACAATGGAGGTGAATATTGCAGTAAAGAGTTTGATAGGTACTATTCAGAGCATGGA
>APFE030443514.1:534-105363 GCA_000404065.3 Pinus taeda | reverse complement strand
TGAAGAAGCTATGAGTTAAAGCTTTGCCTTGGTGATGCAGAAAGAATTCGAAATGTCTTTGCTTGGAGAACTGACATATTTTCTTGGATTGCAAATCCAACAAAATGAAGGCGGTATCTTTTTGTCTCAAACCAAGTATCTCAAGCAGATTTTGAAGAAATATGGCATGGAAGATGCAAAACCAGTATGTACCCCCATGGTCACAGGATGCAGCCTTAGTACAAATGATGAATCAGCAGCATTGCATCAACCAACCTACAGGTCTATGATTGGAAGTCTACTTTATTTGACAGGTACCCGACCAGACATCATGCATGCAGTAGGAATAGTTTGAAGATTTCAGGCAAATCCAAAGGAAACTCATCTTCAGGCAGTGAAGAGAATTTTCAAGTACCTTCAAGGAACTCAAAACTATGGCTTATGGTATCCTAGAGATACAAATCTCACACTTCATGCTTCTACACATGCAGATTGGGCCGGAAGCGTGGATGACAGGAAGAGCACAAGTGGTGGTGCATTCTTTATGGATTCCAGATTAGTATCTTGGTTTAGCAAGAAACAGAGTTTGATTGCTTTATCTACAGCTGAAGTGGAATATGTGGTTGCTGTGTCTTGTTGCACTCAACTCCTTTGGATGATGCAGACCTTGCAGGATTTTCAAATAACTTGTACACCACCTATCTCCATCTTATGTGATAATACAAGTGCAATCAGCATATCAAAGAATCCAGTCATGCATTCAAAGACCAAGCACATACCGATCAAGTATCACTTTCTCAGGGAACAAGTGCTTGAACAAAAGGTAAAGTTGGAGTATGTTCCTTCTAAGGAACAAGTTGCTGATATACTCACCAAGCCATTTCCCAGGGAGACCTTTGAATACCTCAGGCAAAAGCTGGGGGTTGTTGATGCATCATCTTGTTGTTGAATCTCATCTGTTTCAGAGATTGTTGGTTGTACGCAAGTTTCATATGGGGTATACGCGTACATTTGCTGGGTTGCGGATTGGTCGAAGATCAAATGACACAGGTTCAGGGGGAGCATATAATGCATTGTTGGTATTATGGTAGAAGATCTTCATGCTGATTTGAATATTGCTGCAATATGTCTCTATCAGTCATTTATGGTGTTTGGTGGACTATGGTTCTTCGTGCAGATATTTCTTTTCTTTTGTAGATATGGGGGAGCATGATCAACAAAGCAAAGGCCTAAGCATGTTCTCAGGGGGAGCATAACCCTTTGCCCTTGATGACAAAGGGGGAGAATGACATTGAGGATCTTGAGGTTGCCATCAAGTCTAAAGGGGGAGATTGTTGGCATTATGATTCTGGTACAGGTGTTGTACTTGATGGCAACTCACTCTAGTGGCAGATGACATTGAGGATCTTGAGGTTGCCATCAAGTCCAAAGGGGGTGATTGTTGGCATTATGATTCTGGTACAGGTGTTGTACTTGATGGCAACTCACTCTAGTGGAAGATCTCAGTTCTGGCACTCAAAATCATGGAAAATAAGATACCCGCAGGTAAACCTAGAAGAAGCTGCGGACCCACAGGTACGCCGACCAAGGAGCATGGACATGCACGCAGGTTCTCCGTTCAGAAGGTGCGGACCCCAGTTTCACTCTCTCCAATGCATAAAAGCACGTGCACGTGGGAATCTTCATGAATGGTTCATGGTATTAGTCCGACAATTTTTAATCTTATGGTTTTGGTCCGTGGTATTGCATCTAAAAATATTGATCCAAGGTATTGGGTTCGTGGTATTGTGATATTATGGTTTTGGACCGTGGTATTGTGAAAGGCTTGCCTATAAAAGGGAAAGGAGATCTCTTGGCCATATATGAGTGAAATTTGAATATCTTAAGATCTGAAATTTTGGGTGATTGGTTTTTAAGAGCTAGATCTAAATCAAGGAGAAATCTTAAGGCGAATCTATTGATAAGTCGTGATCTCTCAGGCACATGAACAGATCTGTGGATCTAATTGACTGTGGCACATTGGAGGACTATTAATTTGTCCCTAATCAGAAGTTCACAGGTGATCCACGGCGTGAGTGTGGGGGTACACGCCTCAGAAGAAGGTGCAGTGCGGGGGTATGCAGTGCAGAAAAAGGCTCAATGCGAGGTACGCAACACAGGAGAAAGCACAGTGCGGGCCACACGCAGCGCTGCAAAAGGAGAAGTGCGAGGTACACAGTGCGGGAAAAGGAATAGTGCGGAGGTACGTTGTCTATCAGACAGTAAGAGTGCGGACCTGAGAAGAAGTACGCAGAGCAGAAGAACCACCAGTGCGGATCTACGCAGTTTAGACTCAGAAGAGTTGCGGATATTCGCAGGCCCCTCTTGGTGAAGTTGCAGACTTATATTGAAACTTTTGTTGACTATCTTTTATCTATTGCAGCAGAATTCTGCGTTTAGATTTCTGGTATTACTTTTCTATTTACGGCATTCTGAAGAGTTGGGTGATTCATTGGTTGATTGTATAAGGAGATTGGGTGATTTGCATGTACTTGATGACTATTTGATGTCCATGGATCCAGTTTGAGAATAAATGAAATGTGGTCCTTAAAGAAGTAAAAGAGCTAAGGGGGTTGTAGCTCCCTTCCAGGAGAGACTGGAAAACGAGAGAGAGTTGTAGCTCTCTGCAGGTTGCAGCCTGCCTACTGGTAAAGGACTGCACCAGTACAAAATCATTGTAAAAGAAGTTTCTAATTGAAAGAAGATAGAGACATATTGCAGCAGGTGGTTTTCACCCACATTGGGTTTCCACCTTATATCTGGTGTTCTTTGGTGTGACTATCTGTTTTTCTTGTTTCATGCTCATTATTATATGGTACTGACCTACAAGTTAATGATCAATATTTGAGAATTAAATTAAGTATAAATCAAGAAGTCATATTGAAAAAGAATTTGATAATACCGATTCACCCCCCCTCTCAGTATTAATTCCAACACTGCTATGGGCCATATCTGTTGTAACTGAATGCAATGTAAAGTGAAATTCTAACAGATGCACACATGAAGATGAAGAGTCATGTCAGTTGAAAAGTCATAGGAAGTTGAACATTCATGACGGTAGTCCAAGAGTCACAAGGATCAAGCATCAACCTTGGCTATATATACCCCTCCCATTTTATGAGCAAGGAATTTTCACCTTGGCTCCTCCCACATAGACTTGAGAGTCTTAGTCAGTTCTTTGAGGAGAGTGGAGTAGCTCCAATGTCCCACTACTAGGACTAGTGATGTATGGTGTACATATGTGTCTTGGAACTTTTCTTAATATAGAAGCCTGTTAAGGACAACACATTTCATGCATGTTTTGTAGATGTTTGTAAAACTATTCTTTTGGCATTTGTAATGCATGTTTGTTTCACATGTACTAAGATAGTTGAACTAATTTAGTTGTTTTAGTACTTACATTGTTGGGAATATGTTGTATTGGTTATCACTATTGTCTCATCCTTGTGGACTACTTCGCAAGATATTAGATAGACCTTTCTTATTTACTGGTTATAACGACCATCACATCCATGTGGACTACTCTGTTGGATGGTGTACGTGTTTTCCTTTGTAATTCGAATTTTAACGCTTGTTGCATCCATTGTGGGCTAATACATTGGATTTTTGGACATGCCTCTTTTGGTTCGTGTGTGTCTCTTCTTGGGTGGTACTATTACCTCTCACTTAGAGGCTCACGTTACTCTCCCCCTTTGCAGTAAGAGAACCTACACAGAAGTTACATTACACACTCACCTCGCTTTTTGAAGATACTAGCTTAGCACTCTCATGTGTTGAATAGCAAGAGCTATGGAAAATCTCTAAGATAAGGGAAATTGGGCCATCATATTGGATGGGACTCCTATACCAAATGGTGTAAGGTCTAGTTGGGACTTCATACCAAGGAGATTCCCTAAATGTTGGCAAGTCCAGCACCATCAACATTTCTAGTGCTAGAGGGAGGGTCACCAGTAGTTTATGTTGATTGTCCCACTGACCCCACACATCCATCATATGGTTAATGAAGTAACATTAACTCCCTCTCCCCTACACGCACTTTTGAATTTGGTAATTTTTCACCTCCCAGACTTGAACGTGAAATCTCGTATCATCATATCCGAGTTGTTTGTCCCATCACCCATCAATTTGCAAAAGTTGTTGGACTGATTTTAGGAGTGTACGCTCTTCCCTATTCTTAGAGGAAGAAAAATAATACCCCTACAGGAGTGGTAGTTTCATTTGTGGAAAAATCAATCTTTGCCACTCTTGAAGAGCTGGCAGAACCTGTGCAAAAAGAAGAGGAACCTGCAATCTTTCGAAACGAAGAAGAAGACAACATCTTACTCTCGGGCTCAAGTTCCAGTGGAGGAGGTAGAGGGGAAGGAAATGAAGGAGGAGGAGGAGAGGACGAAGAAATAATAGACTCAGAAGAAGAACCATCAGATTCAAAAGAGGAGGAGGTAGAATAGGAAAACATGGCAGAAAAAAATATGGAATGGATGACTTAGGGCCCATTGGTACTCTCTGGTGTCCTGTAGAAGATCACTTAGACACGTTCTACCTACATCTGCAAACACTTGAGATACATTATGACGAAATTTCATGCAGACTATTTCCATGTACCTTGGATGGCAGAGCAATTGTATGGTACCATAACCTTCCACCAAATTCCATCCAGAACTAGGGGGTGTTCAAATTGATATTTCATGAAAATTTTGTTGAAGATAAGACCCCTGCCATGTTTCTGAAAGAGCTGGGTAGTCTCAACATGGAGCAAGAAGAAAAGGTTAATTATTTCAATAAGAGATTTAACCGCATTTTGAACAAGTTCTCAGCAGACACTAAACCTCATTACTCCATCACCATTTACTACTACACATCTGCACTGCCAAGAAGTATTACGTAGTTTGTCAAGCAAGTTGTGAGACCAACAATGACTCAAAATTATGAAGAGGCTATTGTCATAGAGAAAGACTTGCACACTATTGGAGTCATTATAGATGAATAATCTTCCAAGGACTCCAAAGGCACCAGCAAGAGGCCTCAGACCTCTGTGAGTAAGGCTAAGGAAAAGGAAGAAAATCACATTGAGATCTTGACTCGTCTCGTCAAGTCCCTGACCATTGAAGTTGCTAAACTTAAACAACAATGAGCAACAAGCCTTCAAAGTACCCACAGAATAAGAATATAACTTCAAATAGCAGTAGCAGCAAGCCGCCCAAATTTGCACAAAGCTCCAATCTGGTTTTGAATGCTTAACGGTGTGCAACAGATTCATATTGTGCATTTCACCATGACACGCACTCGGAAAGAACGTGTTTGGAATGGAACCGTGGAATGATTAGCATCACTACGCATTTTTCTAACACCATCATGGCTAATGAGTAGGCTGAGCCTGACAATGAAGAAGAAGAAGATGTTGCATATGATGAAGCCTCAAGTATTGGGCATGTAATAAACATGTATTAGTGTACCCACGCAACCCAAAAGACCACCAACGAGAAGGAGCCTCTAAGTGATGGTCCACCCTCAAAGAAAAACAATTGATATAACTTGAGAATCCAAGGGGTCCCCACTATGTTTGAGATATCGAGAGATAAAATAAGACTAGATATGTTAAGGACAATAGGTCCACCAGTTAACTAAACATAGAAAAATTAGAGCAAGTTTGGGAAGACAACTACAACAAAGAGTGTTTCCACAAGAAACAAAGACAAAAGAAGCCCACTAGAAACCACAAACTCGGTTCCACCCCCAGACACCTCAGTGAGTCTCCCTACTTTGGACTATAACATTGTGGAAGACATGAAGAAGGCTCTGCAAACATATCCCTGCATGAACTAACCAAAATCATGATTCAGCGAGACATTCTTCTGCAAGAACTTGGGAAAACCTCTACAAGTGATGCTACCTATTCCAACAAGGGATCAAGTAAGTTTCCTAACACACTCACATATGTGATTAACGCACTCTGCATGGAGGAGGCGAACTCACTCTGCCCACCATTCTTGTTATCATTTGAAATCTTTGATTTCAATGTTCACAACTGCTTGGTTGATTATGGCACATCAGTCAATGTCATGCAACTCTCCATTGCTAAGAAGATAAATTCTTAATGGAATAAGACAATTGTGCAGATCATCGAGCTAGACAAGACATTCGTACTAGCCATTGGTGAGCTCAGGGACGTGATCATCTGGTTATTCTCTGATGACCAAGTTCACCAATGCATCAATATTGTAATTGTGGACATCCCAGAATGATATGGCGTGTTTCTTAGCAGAGACTAGGCAAGAAATATGTATTCATTACTACTCCATTGACTGGTCACACTTATGGCTTCTGTACAAGGGTAGAAATAACCAAATCTGGGTTTTGTCAGAGAGATACATGAAACACAATGTGACTCCCTTGAATTGAGAAAATGAACCATTGGCTTTCATAGAACTTATGTTCAACAATTGCTTTCTGGAAACATAGTTGGGGTGTTATATTGCAAAGTCATCCCCTGCCCCACCAGACACACAGTTGGGTCTCCTTCCGTGCCCAACTACGGAAAATGAAACTTGTACAGTAGATTGTAACAATAGTAATAGTAGTGATAGTAGTACTAGTGTGGCCAGTGGTCCTTGTACAGATGATATGTGGACCATGTACTTTGACGTATCCAAGATGCGGGAGGGCTCTCGGGCCAATTGTGTTTTAACAGACCCGCTGCAGAGAAAACACTTAATCTCTAGCCATTTGGAGTTCAAGTGCACAAATAACATTGTCTAGTATGAAGCACTTGTCTTGGGCTTATATAAATCCATCAACCTCAACGTTATTGTTCTAAAAGTAGTATGTGACTCAAAGATCATGGTGCATCAAGTACGTAACATAATACATTGTGTGTCACCCCATCTTAAGAGTTATCAACAAGAGGTATGGCGAATTATCTCTCAATTCCAAGCTTTTATTATTATTTCAGTGCCAAGAAAGCGTAATGCAGCTGCAGATGCCTTGGCGAATGTAACTGCTAGTATGTCACCATTAAGGGATAGATTTTTTTTTTTTATATTTTATATAAACCATTTGTCCTCAATAAAAGCACTAATTTACATGTTTTTTATGATGATCAACAGGTACTGAATTTCAAGGCTAATGTTGACGTCTTCAAAGATGTAGCGATAGATGAGGACGAGAACGAGCAATATTTGCTGGACACAGCCAATGCAAGCAAAGGAAACCTCATCTCTAAGGGTTTGAAAACACTTGGGAAGTTGTATGACTTGCATAACTTCTTTCAGGGACCCATGAATGCCAAAACCCACAACTCTACATTGTTGCACGAACAAATTAATATGGGAACAGATAAGGATTTGAAATTTGTAAATATCGATACATGTTATACATCGCAAGAGTGGCAAGCTTTCATGCACCTTTTTAGACAGTACCATGATGTATTCACGTGGACATGGGATGATCTCAAGACATATGACATGAAAATATTCCAGCACGTCATACAAATCAAGGAAGGGGCCAAGTATTTCTAGCAAAAGTTAATGAAAGTTCATCCATAACTTGAGCTCCTCATACAGAAAGAACTGACCAATTTGTTGGATTCCTGGATCATCTACAAAGTGCAACATTCAAAATGGGTGTCCAATTTAGTCCTTATCAGATAGAAGTCTAGGGAGATTTGCCTGTGCATAGTTTTTGTAGCATCAATCGCACCTCGGACAAGGACAACTACCCAGTTTTCGTCCATGGAGAATATACTACAGACAATATCTAGAGAATAGATGTTTTCTTTGCTTGATGGATTTTTAGGATACAACCAGGTTCTAGTAGTAGAGACTAATAGACTTAAAACAACATTCTCTACCAAATGGTATACATTTGCTTTTCTCATAATTCCATTCGGGTTGGTGAATGCATATGCAACATTTCAATGCGCAATGGACATCACCTTCTGTGGGCTCATCGAATAGAGCCTATTGGTCTACCTCGATGATGTGACAGTCTTCTTAAGACAGTGGTCACACCACGTACGCCATCTTAAGAAAATTATTGAGTGATTTCGAAAATATGAGATATCCTTGAATTACAAGAAGAGAATCTTCGCAGTGTCTGAGGGTAGCCTACTTCGACACATCATTGCCAAAAGTGGGATCAAGGTAGATCCGAACAGAGTTTAGACGATTATGTAGATTCCTCACCCTGTGAATAAGAAATCCATGTAGTCTTTCTTGGGGAAGATTAAATTCCTCAGACAGTTCATCTCTGATTTTGTAGAGATTGTTAAAACCATTCAAGAGATGATCAAGAAGGACACAATTTACAGTTGGGGAAAGATGGAAAATGATGCATTCAACTTTATCAAGCAAGCAATAGCATAGGCACCAACACTTTACAGTCCAAACTTCAACAAATATTTCTTGCTATATCCTTTTTCTTCTGACACTTCACTCGCTACGGTGCTCACTCGGAAGGACGAGATGAAAAATGAGCAACCCATCTCCTTCATGAGTGTAAGCCTGCAAGGATCGGAACTCAACTATCCCACCATGGAAAAAGAATCATATGCAGTGTACAAGGCAGTGAATCATTTCAGAACCTACCTATTCAAAAACCATTGCATTATCTTTATGTCACACCAAGTAGTCATATCACTACTTGTTCAGCAAGAGCTGGGTGAAAGAAGGCGGAACTGGATAACACATCTACAAGAGTATGATATTGCAATCAAGCCAATTCACACCATCAAGGGTCATGGTATTTGCAGAGTAGCATTAGAAGTAGTACATGCACAGGATTAAGAAGAAGAGCTTGCACGTTGGGAGCAAGAAATAGAACTGTACAATGTTGAGCAAGCCTCTCCCACTTCACACAGAAACTCTTAGTACATAGAAGTGTGCCAATACCTTGAGAACGACACTATGCCATCTCATTTTTCTATGTGGTAGAAGAGGGCACTCTGATTGAAATATTTATCTTACCATATGGTGCATGGGGTGCTTTACAGAAAGCACCACAATGGCATTTTTCTCAGGTGCCTGGAGGCACATGATTCGAAAAAGGTTTTACGTGATCTCCATGATTGACCAACCAGGGGAAACTTCGCAGATAACACAACAACGCACAAGGTTATGCAGTCTAGTTTCTACTAGCCTACATTATTCAAGGATGCACATGCTTATTCCCGTAAGTGTCCAGTCTATTAAATATATGTCGAAAGAACCCGAAGGTTAGCAACCCTGATGTAGTCTGTTGCAGTGGAAGAACCATTCCAACAGTGGGGCATGGATATCATTCAGGAGATATTCCCACATTCGTCAAAGCAGCACCACTATTTTGAATGCCATATACTACTTCATGAAGTGTACAAAAGAAGTTCTATTGAAATAAGTGAACGATCAGGAAGTCATTAGCTTCCTACAACAAAACGTCATCTCCAGGTTTGGCATTCATACATCACTTGTTTTCTACAATGAAACATACTTTTATTTATCAAATATTTATGACTTTTCATTTGAAAATGGTATTGTTTTGAATCATTCTACTAATTACTACCCACAGGGAAATGGTATTGTCGAATCTACAAACAAGAATCTCATTTGCATCATCAAAAAGACCATTTACCCTGAAAAACAAAATTGGCATTCCACTCTAGTGAATTATTTATGGGTTGACCGAGTCACACCTAAGCCTTCTCTGAATACCTCCCCCTACTTCCTGGTATATGGAAAGGAATCCATAGTCCCATCATACATTTACTTGCATGCTCTCTAGTTGTCCCAAGAATCCCAAGGCAAGTAGTGTCTTTTAGTTCATATAGTATGGACGCACTGCACAAGTTACAGGAAGAAAGGACGAAAGAAAAATAAAAATTTACACTCCACCAAAAACATATCAAGAGATGGTTCAATAGAAATTTTGTAGGGAGTACTAGCTTCAGTGTGGATGACTTTGTCTTAAAGTGGGCCAAAGACCACAAAGACAAATGCAAGTACACGGAGTTTCAATCCACAGGGATTGGTCCTTTTACAATCCATGAGAATCTTGGCCAACACACGTATTGTCTTCAATCACTTGACGAAAAGATTGACTCTCTCTATCAATGGCCAAGGCTTAAAATTTTATTTCCAATGAGATCCAGGGTTGCGCCCCACACTATGTACATAGTCTTTTCATTACTTGTTGTGTTGTTTTTTTCTTTGATTTTCTGTTGTTTTTTCTTATGTAAATAAGTGTTGTGCCTCACTTCTTTCTGGCTTCTGAATGTGTATGTGGCTCAAGTTCAAAGAGTCTTGTGACACTGCATTGCTTGGCTATTCTTATGTTCATCTTCCTTGATTTTGGTTGTAACTTTTGGTCGATGAATTCTTGACGGAAAGTATGATCCGTCTGTAAGGAGAGTTTTGGTCAAACCATGAACCTGTGTCCAAACTAAGAAACCTCATGCCTACACTTATTCTTCTACTCTGCTATGTTCAAGTTCATCCAAATAGTAGTAATGGAGAAGGGGAAAATATAAAAGAGAAAACATGAATCAAAGATCTTCATATGCTTCTCTGAAGGAACAACCTCTCTTGCTCTCAATAAGTTGGGATCCCTCTTCCACCGCAAAAAATAAGTAAGTGCTTATGCACAATTTGCTTTAAAAAAAACAATAAAGGAGAAAGAGGAGAAAGGCTTCCTACGTAGAGAGGTGAAGTAGGAAACTCCACCGGGGTACTGTGAAGGCTCGTTGGTAGTGGTGAAATGCTTGTGTTCATGCGTGACTCTGTCGGGGTACTTTCCAGGCTTGCTGGCAACGGAGAAACACCAGAGATGAAAAAATATACTCTGAAAATCTTAAGCTCACGAGCCAAACTATCCTTCCCGATTTGAAACATTATGATTAGGCTGAATCTTATGAGGTGTTCCACTAATAAGGTACAAGGTGAACCATGTCTATCCATGGGATAAGGGGGGAAGTCGAAGTGATTTGCACGATGAATCAATACGCCCTGAAGGACCATGGCCCTGCACTAAAAATGAACCAAAATAGAGAAGATGGTATTCAAGCAGTGCGTCACCAAGTGTTGTAGTAGCTGCAACACCCTCCAAAATTTTGGCTTGCATTCAATTTTAGAGCCTTCTTTGGTTTTTCTGTTATGGTTTCAAACACTCGGGCTCACTCCATGAGCTACCTTTGAGTCTTTTCACCCCTTTTTCTTATTTCACCAACTGTCATCTTTTGGCATGTTGATTGCCTTTTCATGATTTGCGGTCCTATTCTGGTGACTTAGAAGGTTTTTCTTTATGTGTTTTAGTTGTCCTAGCTATGTATACACATGTCACACTCATGCACAAATTTGTAAGAATTGTCATGCAAGTGTCATCGTAGTCGTCCAAAGGTCTATCTCAAGTGTCACACTTGTCTCTTTTAGCTCTAAACGGGCTCATAGAGGGAAATGCTTTGTATTTTTGTCCAGTGGTTAATGTCATAATGTTGTCTAAGTATTCTAAGTTTGTGATCACAATGTCGAGTCCTCACAAGTACACTTGCTTCTCACACTCAGCCATTTTCCTGAAAATCCTTCCGGCCAGACAACCCCCTCTCATCGGACCCTCACTGGGATGCACTGCGCAGTCTCAACCCTCAATGGTGTTGCTCTGATACCTGGAACTGCATAGTTATTGAGGTTATCCTTTGGGACGATTACACTGCACAATCCCAGAGTTGAGCAGTCTACCTTCCTTCCCAGAATTGCGCAAAAACTGCCTCAGAGCCCGACTTGAACTGTGCACTTCGCAAGATCAGTCTCAAGCCTCCTTCCTATCTGTTGGAACCCCACAATGTGCGGAGACCCAAGCCTTCTTTTCCTCCCAAAAATATGTAGACATGTCCTCCCAATTTCTTCCTTGAGCTAGGACTCGTTGCTCTGAAAAACTACGCAAAACTGTCCTCTCTGGCCCTGTTGCTACCTTGTCTTGTCTTCCCTCAGAAAAATGCACAGAGGTGCCTCCCAGGGTCCCACCTTACCGATACCACTAGTGACTTCATTGACACAATTCTGCCTCCCATTGGCCACTTCACATTTTTTCTCGACAGTGAAGACTGTGTCACGGAGTTCCTAATCCGAACCTAAGCTGTGCTCTGCACAGTCTCATTGACTAGCCTCCCTCCCTGTCACTTAGAACTGCATAGTGATCAGTTACCAGGCCCTCTTACCAACCTGCCATTTATCCTAGGCTCTGACAATGGAAATAAATGCATCATCTTAGCCCAAGAGGTTTTAGATTTGATGTCGTCCCATCATGAGTGAATTGCAGGAATAGGTACACTGATAGATCATGGCGAGACAACGAACGAGATGAAGAAGGAGCAAACATGTTAGAAGACTCACTTATAGTTGGATGGACAAAAGAAGCTCATCAACGAGCAAGAGAAATGAAGACATGCATGTAACCATCTTACAATACCAAGACCATTGAAAAGCCCGCGGCATCAATTCATGCGGAGGAAAAGACAAACCACATTCAAGAGCACATCCATCACTCAGTAGCAACAACAGCTTGAGATTGCCACCATAGCCAACCAGTCCATGTCAACAGTGTCATGTCAATTTGTGTCATGATTTGTTAAGGCCACATCACTACTATGGGTCATATATATTGTAACTGAATGTAATGTAAGGAGAAAGTCAAACGAACACACACATGAAGATGGAGAATCATGTCAGTTGAAAATTCATATGAATTTCAATGGTCATGAGAGTAGTCCAAGAGTCACAAGGGTCAAGCATCACCCTTGTCTATATATACCCCTCCCATTGTATGAGCAATGACTTTTCACCTTGGATCCTCCCACATAGCCTCGAGAGTTTCAGTTAGTTCTTTGAGGAGCGAGGAGTGGCTGAATGTCCCACTACTAGGACTAGTGATGTATGGTGTACATATGTGTCTTGGAACTTTTTCTTAATACAAATTCATGTTAAGGCCAACACGTTTCATGCATGTTTTATAGATGTTTGTAAGACTATTATTTTGGCATTTGAAATTCATGTTTGTTTCACCTATACTAAGATAGTTGAACTACTTCGGTTATGTTAGTACTTGCATTATTGGGAATGCATTATATTGGTTATCACTATTGTCTTGTCCTTGTGGACTACTCCACAAGATATTAGATAGACCTTTCTTGTTTACTGGTTATAACGACCATCACATCCATGTGGAATATCTATTGGATGGTGTACCTACTTTTCTTTATACTTCAGTTTTAACGACTACCACATCCACTGTGGACTTCTCCGCTGGATGTTGGATACAACTCTTTTGGTTCTCGTGTGTCTCTTCCTGGGTGGTACTATGACCTCTCACTCAGAGGTTCACTTTACTCTCCCCTATTGTAGTAAGAGAACCTAGACACAAGTTACATTACGCACTCACCAGGCACACTCACCTTGCTTTTCGAAGATACCAGCATAACACTTTCATGTGTTGAACAACAAGAGCTAAGAAAAATATATAAGAGAATAGAAATCAGGCCATCATACCGAATGGGACTCCTACACCAAATGGTGTGAGGTCTAGTTGGGACTTCATACCGGGGAGATCCCCTAAATGTTGGCGACCTTTAATACGTTAAATGTAATGTAGTTTATTTATATTTTAGTCATCATATATAATATCTTATTAATACCAAGAATAAATGTAATGGTTTTCATTACATTTACTAATATGATAATAATAAGCAATCAAATTTTAAAGTTAATAATTATAATTTATGTATTATTGGTTCTAAGACTTAGGCCACAATTCAATTCATTTTGGTTAATACTAAATAGCATTTGACTTGCATATGGTTCTCCATCATTTCAAACTCATTGGAACACTATTGAATACTAATTGGATTTATAGTGAATTACATCTTGAAAATGGTCATGATTTTGGTATTCAATTAATCTATTATGGCCCCACTGATGTTAGTTGGAATTACTTTTGAGTCTAACATCCTACCTCTAAATTTAATAAGGAAAGTGGAACTTTATTAAGCTTAATATAATGTGAATTAATATTAAATATATATTTAGTGTTAGAGTGAGTCCATGAGAGATAAAATTATGGCATCCAAACTTTACTCTAACTTTGTTAACCAAGTATTAAACAAATACTTATTACAACCAACATAACAATATTCTAAGGACTATTAAATTTGAATTGGTGTTAGTTTCTTTATAATCGTTTATATCGGTTTTAGTTTTAATTATTTTTTTAAGGATGTAAAATTTATTATAATTTAATTGTTAATTGATGGTGATGAAAAATATTATTAATCATTATTTTTGAATGGATAATTTAGTATTATTGAATATTTTTGAAAAAAAAAGTGCAATAATGCTTTGGAAGAAAGTGGGGGATTTATATCATGATAAATCCTTGGTTATAAGCATTTTATGTGGAAAAAATTGTTTTCCATGAGAATGGATGATAGTGATGATGTAGTCAAGCACTTAACTGCATTTAATATTATTGTGACCTAGTTTATCTCAGTTGGAGTGAATATGGATGAGGATGATTATCGTATGACCTATTTGTGTTATTGTCCAAATACATGGGACAACTCAAAAATGGTCATTGGAAGCATTGTGAAGATGTTGGCACTTGATAACATCATGGTTGTTTTTACTCTCAAAGAAGTCACAGAAGATCAAAGGAGAAAAGAAGTAAGAGTGAAAGGGGCATATCCAAACATCATGGGAGACATTAGTCTGTTCGAAAGTTGAAGGCAAAATGATGGAACTGTGGCAAGTTTGGGAATTTTAGAATAGTTTGCAAGGAAGAGAAAAAGAAGAATAAGAAGAGAAATAGTGACTCTAATGATGAGTTTGAAAAATATTCTCAAGAGGATAATTGAGATACCTTTGTTTCCACTTTGGCAACCCGTGCAAGGAAAATTTTTCACATACTCTAGAGCTTCCTTCCATATGACTCTCCCATCAACATTGGGATAAATACAACGTTGGGGTGGTATACATTGGTGAAAAATCTCCTCTCAACATATTTGGCCATGGTAGAGTCTCAATTAGGGCCCTTCACAGTAGATTAATGGGGATATGTGGAAATTTTCACATTCCAAACCTGGCATGAAACCTACTATTTGTAATCACACTTAACAATGCATGTGGAAAGGTTGTTTTCTATAACAAAGGGTGTATGAGGGTATAGGGAGATATGTTTCTCATTAATGGTATTTGTGTGGGAATCTCATTATTTGATGTAATAGTTATTTTATTTATGTAATGGAAAGGTCTATAGGATCTATAGCTTCACAACCAGAACCTATATTTACTTCTGATGGTCATTCTTTTTGGGTACCTAAACAATGCCTCGCTTCAAAAAGAAAGTCACCAATATAGAATATAATGCTATGGCATCATATATTGAGAAATATAGGTGAGCAGGTCCTATAGGACTTGAAAAACAAAAATGTTTTTGATGGATTAATTGATTATGCTCTTGAATTTGATTTTTGCAAGCATTGCATTTATGAAAAATAGAACCAAGTCTAATTTTATTCTAGTTCTTATAGTCTTCTTGATATTTGGACTTAAGTTTTCTTTTACTCTACTTCTCATAAATATCCTTGGTTGTTGGACTTAATTCATTGCAATGTAGTTGGTCCTATTACTACTCAAACACTCAATAACTAAAAAATTCCTAATAAAAAAGCATAAGATTCTAGAGGCACTACTAAGAAAGCCACCCGCTGTCACCTTGGAGGTTGTTCTGCACACTTTAGACTATGGAAAGAGGCTACCCTAACCTAAGGGAGAATCCTTAAGGGTCAATCCTAGACGAATCTTTATGTAAGAAGGGTGAATGTAAACAAGCTTGATTGAAAACGATCTATCAACTAAACAACTAATTCACCTTTAGATATGAAATTTAAATATGTGAAGTGTTTGCTTGATCAATATTCAATAATTTAACACAATCTCTAAGAAGATTAAGCATTAAAACATGTACTTATGTATGAAAGTGTTGTGAAATGACTTAAGTGAATGTGATAATATTATATTATTTGTTATGAAAAGATCACGATTATGTATTCAACATGTATCTCATTCAATAATGTTTAAATCTGAACCAAAAAGAGACTACAATATCCACCAAGTTATGGTTGTTATCTAGATTTCAAATTTGAGATAAAAACACCATTTAAGCTCACAATGATTAAGTGAAAGAGTACTCAAGCTTGAGCTTCAGAATGAGGAAACTTATTATAAACAAATAATTATGTCATTCAACAAATGGATTTTGTACGATCTGATTTGGATTAATAGAATTCCTCACAAATTTATGTTTCAATATCATTCCCAAATTTCAACATCAACTTCAAATTTGCAAAATAAAAATAGTCCACCCCAAATGTAGAACCATCATTCATTTTTAGAAAACTTAAATGTAGCATGAATTAAAATAGGTTGCAAATGCTAATTTTGTTTCCATGCATGCATAGTTAAAGTGTTCTTCTATAATATGACCTTATCATCAACTGATATCCTAGATTCACATATATCAACATTCAATAAATTATATGAACCGTTCATATTCTCTATATGAGAAATTATCAACTCATGAAACATAATATAAATGTTGCGTCTCAAGACAACAATGTTACCACATTGAAAATTAAGTATTGTTTCATTATGAATGTTTCAAATCCTAAATGAATGAATCTATGAATGTGAGAGCATGATCAAATAATTCAATGTTAAATGAGGTTGTTAAATTAAAGGGTTATTATTGTATATTAAAATTTGATTGAACACCTCAATAACATAAACTAGAACAACAATACTTTAGAGTAACTCAAATCTAGATTCATTAGAACATTAGATCTTACTAACTAGCAGAAGATTCAACTGGAGAAAGAATCAAAATAATGCTTTAAGATTCAATTCATTTGCTTAAAAATGCATTTTTTTGGTTCCTTAGCATGTTCAAATTGTAATCTAGATTTAAGATCATGAAAGAGTGGCAAACCAATGATAATCATCGAGCAAATTTATACCATATGTGTCAAACCTTCAAATAGTGATAATTCCAATAATGTAACCATATTTAAAACAAAATATTGCACTCTTAGAGTAGTCATTGAATCATATAGTAAATTGTTTTATCCCTTGAAATGAATTGGAGCAAGGTCAATTTGAAATACTAAAGTAATAATACATCACCTAGAATAACAATACTTTAGAGTAACTCAAATCTGAAATTCATTACAACAATAGATCTTACCTAGATAATATGTGTATCAAATTATGAGTGTTATTAACTCTATCAAACCCTCCTTTGGCATAAAGCTCAACTAGAGAAAAGGTAAAAATAACACTTTAAGATTCAGATCATTTGCCCAAAAATGCATTTATTTTGTTCCTTATCATGTTTAGACCATAATTTAGATTTAAGATCACTAAAAAAGTGGCAAGCCAATGTGAATAATCTAGAAAATTTATACCACATGTCAAATCTTTAGTTAGTTATAAATTCCAAAAAGTTATCCATACTAAAATGAAACATTGCACTCTTAAATTAGGTCTTTGAGGGATACAATGTATTAATTTATCTCTTGAAATCAATTAGAGGAAATTCAATTTTAAATACTTAAGCATTAATACATCATTGCATGACTTTATCAAGCAAAAAACCCTCAAATGTAATTTGTATAATTTGACATGACCTAAATAGATCCAAATCATTAATTATTAATCTTTGAAAAATAATTTAATCCATGTAGTTAACTATTACTTAGATCCATCCAAATGTTGAAATTAGTTACTAGATCCAAGTTAAGCTTACAAAAACATATAAGAAAAAAAGGCATGAAAAGCAAGATGATTTGTGTGAACTATTCAAGCCTAATCTAGATCTAAAAAATAATTAGCCCAAGAAATGAAAAATTTATAATCTAGATCATAATTAATTGAAACCTTAAATTTCCAAAAAAAAGAGGAAAATTTTAAATGATATTGCTAGAAATGGCAAAAAAGAATAGTGCTTACCCCTGCAGCCCTACAGTGGCATTCTTATATCTTCAACACTTGAAGTTACTAACACCATGAAGGATTTCTAAATGATATTAAATTTTAGATACTTGATGCACTGTAGGACTTTGAGGGAAGAACAATCTACGAATATTTAGTCTTAGTACTGCAACATGTAACCTAAGTAAACACAAGGTGAAAGGATAGAATCCTAAAATATCCATGCCTTAGTAAATGGCTTAATATTAGAGATTTAAGAAAGACAAGAGATAGGGGGAACCCATTACCTCAAATTCATTTTCTTGTTGTATTAGCTCATGTCTTCATAGAAACTTGCAATGTCAAAATATCCTCCTTCTAGCACTAGAATACATACTCAAGATTAAGGCAAAACTCACATAAAACTTTTTGTTATGTAAACTAGTTCTCTAATTGATTTCCTACAACTACAAATGATAAAGGAACACTCCTTATATAGATAAGGTGCCACAAAAAACCATGAGTAACAAACCATGTGCTAGGATAATACTATATGTGAATATAATGTGCTCAAGAAAAATTGTTAGCTAAATAAGAAAAACCCTTAATAACATATTCTAAAACAACTTTTAGCCAATCAAATAATATATCATGAAATAACCACCTCAAACAACTCAAACACATGAGTGGACTAGCGAAATAGAATAGGTGCATTCCATTATATGTTCCAATGTCCTACATGTGTGGCCCTAAGATGTGGGATGTCAAGTATTTAAAATGTGGTGATAATTATCTCATGACATATTTTACTAGTATCATAACTAGGTCAATTTTTACCCAATTTTCTACTATAATACCATTTTAGAAATCCCATGGCCATTCTATAGTTAATGGTACCAATATGGTGAAACTTTCAGAACTTTGCTAAAATATAATTTCCATTAAAGATGGCCACGTTAAAAAATGTGCTCTAACCACATCAATACCTCAAGAAGTGGGCCAAAAAATCAAGTCCATCATTTAGTAATGGTCCATGTGGCACATGAGGATGATGTGGAGTCTTTGTCATTGTCCAACACATTGTTACAAATTCCAAAGTAGAGACATTTATCCTTATGTGTTGTCACACGTCCCAAGAAAAATTACTTGATCCCAATGTAGAAATATTTATCTATAAGCATGTGCTTGAATCCCATTACAATATCAAAAATCTCAAAGTAAGTGCATGAATATCAAGGCATAGTACATGGATCCCAAGGAAGTATAATGGATCCCAATGCAATTATATGGATCTCAAGGCTTAGTACATGGATCCTAATGTAGTGGGTTGACCTATAGTAGTTATTCAAGCGTCAATGTAAAGTGAATAAGCAATGTACATTGAATAATGTCTTCCAACAACATCATAACATGAGTTAATTTGATATGTTCATAAGTTTTACAATGGGAGGACAACCTTACCCCTATTACATGTGACAACTCCTAAGATAAAAGGTATTTCTTATATCACTAAGTTAGAGATAGGTGAAAATGATGGATAACTTATAAAAAGGAAATGCAACTTCATGGATTGACCCTAAAAGTCATATTATATTATGTAAAGATATTTTGTCTTGTCCAAATAGATTTGAAAACCTAGGAATATTCATTATTTACACTTGCAAGTCTTGAGAAGGATATTCGCTTAGAGTTACTACATGTTCACTTTATTTTATTACCCCATTTTTATTTTATTTCTTTGATTTCTTAATCAATTATTTAGATATAAATTTTTAGCAAAGGACTTAGGGGTAAGGGCCTTTTTAAAGAGGTGATATAGCTTAGACTTTACTAATTTTTAATTTTTAACTTTTAACTTTCATGCACTTTTTCCTCTAGCCTCTTGTCGTTTTTTACTTCATTTGACTTAGGATTACATTGTCTTCAATTTTCTCAATTACATCTTACAAAGTGACAAATGATAAGTCATACATGAGTAAGAATAATATCGTTTAATGAAATGATATGGTAGTGGAAGGTGAAAGGTGAAAAGTGGTAATATATTTATCATATTTAATATTCTAACTCAACTAGATCCGCAATGATGTGACTTTATCTAAGATGACACTTATCTAAGGAGAATTATGTCATCCATGCTACAATGAGACAAAAGAGTAAAATATTATTTTTAACAATATTTGTTAGATCATGACCAATGTTCATCATGTTATAAACTAGGTAAGAAACCATCACACTATGTCTAATTAAGAAACGCACACATGATAACACAACACATCCTATGAAATAAAGATCATGTGTTAAGTACCATCTGCTAGTGCACATAACATTTGAGGTGAAAGGCATAGGAGTTAATATACCATGGCATAGTCATATTTACAGAACTCATTAGTGATATGAGGCTAGATCAACATGTATTTTATTGAAGAACTAGAAAATCAAGCCTAAATAAAAAGAAATAAGTAGGATATCTCATCTAGGTGACGACGCTACACTCAAATGAGGGTGGCTCTAAAGTTAATTACTCTAAAAGGGAAACAAGTCCAATAGAATTCCTTCAGTTTATAATTATTTGTATTGTGTTACATTCATTGATGATTATCCTAGAAGGACATGGGTATATCTTTTTGGAACTATATATGAGGTTTTTAGTTGGTTTAAGGAGTGCAAATATCTCTTGGAAAGTCAAATTGGTAGGAATATTAAGGTGTTGAGGATTGGTAATAGTGGTGAGTTTTATTTTTCAAGGTTTTATAAGTTTTGTAAGGAGAATAGAATTTAAATACATGCGACAAATCCATATACCCCTCAATAGAATGGTGTTGTAGAATGGATAAACAAAAATTCCATGCAGAGAGCTAGGAGCATGCGTAGTGAAGTTGTATCAAAGAAGCCATTATTATTATAAGTTACTTGATTAAAAATACTCCCACATAGGTGTTCATGTTCCCATATTCGTGTTTTTGGTTGTGATGCATAGCTCATGTGCCCAAGGAGAAGTGATCAAATTTGGATCACAAGGTTCTGAAAT
Organism: Pinus taeda; assembly: GCA_000404065.3. Lineage (NCBI taxonomy): Eukaryota > Viridiplantae > Streptophyta > Pinopsida > Pinales > Pinaceae > Pinus > Pinus taeda. The sequence continues at coordinate 84,336 of APFE030443514.1, read as the reverse complement.
GTATCTTCATTAGCTATGGAATTGGTATGAAATGGCACAACTTTGGGTTCTTGTGGCTAGAAAAATGTTCTATAGTTGGAATATTATTGTCAGAGAAGTTAAACCTTCTCCCATAGTGGTGTAGCTAGAAGAGAATGAGAAAAATTTAGTGGTTTAGTTGCCACCAAAGAGTGAGAAATTTGAACTAGAATGTGGACAAGAATTTCATGATGGAAAAATGAGGAGGGTTTAGAGAGTTTAGAAGAGAAGGAAGAAACTTTGCCTTAAACTTTAACAAGGTACACTTGGAAAGCAAGGCAAACAAACATGTATAATTATAGTTTGTTTAATTTTAGATGTATATTTTATTTATTTGCTAATATTGATGAACCAATAAATATGAAAGAGGCAACGTAGATGGAGTCCTAGAGAGTGGTCATGGATGTGGAAATGGATACAATTATAAATAACGATACATGGGACTTAATATTGTTTCTTGATTGATGGAAACCCATTAAATGTAAATGGGTATTCAAAAAGAAGGTTAGTTTAGATGGAAATGTTGAAAAACATAAAGTAAGGATGTTTATGAAATGATATTCCCAATTTGAGGGGATATATTTTGGTGATATATTTTCCCTAGTTGTTTATTTAACATCTACTAGGATCCAATTTTTTGTCACGGCAACTTTTGATTTATATATAGAGTGGATGGATATAAAAATAGCATTCATACATGGTGGGTCAAAGGGGCACCAAAAATTTGATTGTTTTGTGTTGGTATTGGGATTTCTAAGATCCAAACTAGATCACTATGTACATTACAAACATGATGGTTGAAATTTCCTTGTTATCACTCTATATGTAGATGATATGTTATTCTTTGGTAATAGTAAGGATGTGATTGTTATTTGAAGTCTCCACTTTTAGCACAATTTGAAATGGACCTAGGGATATAAAATATATCTTAATAATGGATATTATGAGAGATAGTGTAAAAATAAATCTTTGGTTGAGCCAAAGTAAGTATCTAAACCACGGGCTACAACATTTTCACATAGTAGATTGCATACTATTGAGTGTTTTGATTTATGTGAAAACAAAGATTTTAGTTGAGTGATGTCCTGCAACATAATACAAAGATGGAGAATATGGTTTCTAATCCTTATGCTAGTGTGGATGGTAGTGTCATGTACATTATGTAATATACTATGCATTTCCCAAGCTATGAGAGCCTTGACACAAATCATGGCTAATCCTAGATACAAACGTTGGGTTGTGGTTAAGTTCTTCTGGTATTTGCAAGGTACTTATGAGTACTCCATTTGTTATCATACTGATGTTTTAGGGGATATGTACTCAGTGGATGTGCAATGTTTTGCAGATTTTGATTTTGCAAGGGATGGAGATAGAAGGAGATCTAATAGAGGATACACATTTCATTTTTTTAGTGGAAGAAGAAGTTTTATGAGAAAGTGACAAGTTGTGGTTGATTTTCCATTATAGAGGGAGAGCATATGGAAACTACTCATGCACATAAGCAGGTCATTTGGCTTATGAAACGAAGTTTATAGGTAGGCCTAAGTAAGGGAGCTATTGCAATTCAATGTTATAGTAATTATTCCATTTGTTTGGCTAAGAACCCAACCTTCCATGCAAAGACAAAGCATGTAGATATCTAGCATTGTTTCATTAGGTACATGGTAGAGGATGGAAACACAAAACTTAAAACTTTATAAAATGTTGTAGACACATTGATAAAAGTGACAAGTACAAGTAAATTTGAGTGGTGTTGTGAGCTTATGTGCTTTATAGCCCCTAGCCCTTAACTCACGATTTGATGCATTCTTCCTTATACTCTTGCATGGTGTATGAAAAGTAGGAGAAGTCAGGGCCTGTGTGTCATACACATTATAGTCCTATAGTGGAGTAGCGAATAAATACAAAGCCACAGTAGGGATTAAATGTGGAGCAATAATAGGGAAGAATTATTGAGTAATGATAGAGAATAAATGTAGATCGCTACCAAGAAATGAATGCTAAGCATCAATAATTTACCAATTAATTGCTAGTGGCCAACATGTAGAATTGGAAAATAATAAATGGTTTATGATTTTTTTATGCCTATTTATTAAGTACTAGAGTTGGAGAAAAATAGAGTGAGTTTTAACTTACTATTACGTTACAAATATTTTTTTTGAAATCATTACACTATGACTGAGCATTCTTGTTTAGAGCATCAAGAATCTCCAATGTATTGTAGCCCTTTAATTGATGAATAATACATTGAGTGTGCTTTAAAGGGTGGGGCTTTTCTCTTGGAATTGTTTTCTCAGGAAAATTGTTGTCTAATGGTTGTATGTTTATCCATTTTTTATCACCACAGCTATGTTTATTTAATTTATCTACATTTTTTTATCATTAATTGGTGTTCAAAACGTATTTTGCACCTATATTTCATTATATATAAATAATACAAGTTCTTAGCCAATCAAAAGAAATTTTTGGTCTTATTCTAAGACTAAAAGGTGATTGTAAGGTAGAAAATATTTGTAAGAAAGCCAATATCATTTACTATCATCCATGAGGTACAACAATATGGTCATGTATTATTAGAAAAAAATTATTCTTTCTTTTGTAAAGTTAATTTCTATTCATGCATTAGCATGGTACATTATCGTAGGTTCTAGTTTTCCATAATATGCCACTTAGAAACTAGACTAGTGGAAAAACCAATTTCTTTCATAATCAAACATTAAAAGAAAGAAACTCGAACAAAAAAATGTACAGATCATGCCACCTTCTAGCATGTAGACAAAAATCAACACAAATAGATAAATAAATGAGGAGAACTATGACCTATCATTTAGACTTGGGAGAGTTTAACGCTTCCATAATAGCATGTATCTGAAGGAAGGCCTAAATGGTCTTCAATTTGATGCAAACGCCTATCTAGATTATTTATAGAGAGTTGTATCTAGTCCAACATTAGGATGGTTTCCTCCATGGCTTAATTACAATCCAACAAGACATAGCTCAATAGAATTTTCAAATTTGAATACATATCTACAATATACATATACTAGTTTTGTCTACCTCTAGTGTGTCATGTGTCAGGCATCTAGTTTTATTCCTCACCTAAAACTCAATGTTTGTTATACAACCATCCTTGCCTACAATTTCATGTTCTGCCACTCAAAGTTTATCATAAATGTTTTGTAGAGTGTGGGTGTGATATATATGCGTTGAATATTCAACTCTCTATTGAGCCTAAGAGCCTCCCCATTCCCTGGAATAATCGATGCCCTATCGCACCCGAGCATGCTGATGAGGAATCGGATTATGTTGATGGTCTTGGATACCTCCAACATACAAGGGATCTCCTTGATATAAGATCCCAAATAGACCTCACACCATTTGGTGTAGGAGTCCCATCTGAGATATGGCCAAACCTTCGTTTACTTAAACATATGCCTTGGCTTTAGCTATCAACATGGTAGAAAAGTGAAATGTCCTTTTGAATGAGCAAGCTAGTACGCCTTGTGAATCCTCGATTGTAGATGTATCAAGGTTCTCTTACAACAAAGGGGGGAATAAAGTGACCCTCTAAGAGAAAAGTAACAGTACTACCCTAATGGATACACACGTAAAAAGAGAAAGGCTCGTCTAACATCAAGTGAAATAGTTCACAAGGATCTAATGATCCTTACAAAAATAACAACACATTTCCAATAAGTAAACATTAAAGTCATTGAAATAGTTCAATTACTCAAGTACAGATGAAAGCAAATATGAACCATAAACATTCAAAGAATAGTCTTGAAACATTCACAGTCCATGTGTGAAAATGTATTGACCTAGAAGGCTTCGATATTAAGAAAAATTCCCAAGATACATAAATACAATGAACACCACTAGCTCCAATAATGGAGCATTAGAGCCACTACTTACTCCCCAAAAGTTATAACTCTGTCTCTTGTGGGAGAATCCAAGGTTAAAAGTCCTTTGCATGAGAAATGAGGATCTATTTATAACTTGAGGAATGACCTTCCACATCCTCATGACTCTTGACTTTCCAACTTCTAGTGACCTTTGGACTTCTACAACTTTCAAAATTCCAAATGAATTTTGGTATTACATGTCTTTTGGACTTCCATGATTCTTTAGTTCATACATGACTCTTAGACTTCCACTTATTTGTCTTTACAATGATTACACGATACATTATGACTTCCACATCATCACGTGATGAGAATCCGACATGTCACTATCTTTGATGACTAGGCCTAATAGTGATTGATGACATGGACTTATTTAGTGGTGACATGGATGCTACTTGTATCTTTGTTCTTCATGTAGCTTTAATTTGTTGATGTCCTCACCCTCCAAAGGGTTTTTGATCTAATGGAGTCTTCAGGGTGCTTTGATCATCAAGATTCAAGTGCATTATTCATTCTTTCCATGCTTCCTTTGTTTGTTCTCTTTGCCCAATCTTCCTCATGTGTGCTTGCCATGTTGTTCTTGGAATACCTATATCAACAATCACTCATGAATAGCAACCATCATCCTGAAAATCTCCTAGTATAATATGTTTTGTTCATCCTTTTTAGTGCACTCAAAAAGGGGTGAAAGGAGCTTCTAGACACATGGGCACACTTTGAAAGGCTGAAGGGTTGAAGGGTTGAAGAGGGAAGGATTTGGGGCTTTGGCATGCGCTTATGTGCTCAAGAGAGGGAGACATCGAAGGCATTGGGCATGGCACACGTCTGAAGGACGAAGGGGAAGGTTTTGGGCTTACCTTGTGTGTTGTGTTCTCAAGGGATAGATGAAGGGCATAGGGTGCACTCGTAAAGGTTAAAGGATGAAGGCTTCAAGCCCTCAAGGTGCCCTCATGTGCTCAAGAGGCCCAAGAGGGTGCATGGCATAAGTTTGAAGGTTGAAGGGAAAAGTTTTGTGCCTTCGAACTGTGTTGATGTGCTCAATGTTAGGTCCCTATAATACTAGTGTAGCCCCCTTATTGTTATTGTTGTTCCCCATAAAAGCACACTATTGTTATTTTTGTGCCCTTACATTATTACTATTATGTAGGCTTTGATTATATTGTGACTGCTTAGAATCCTATATATACAAAGGAGGTCTTGTCATTTGTACCATCCAAGAATTTTTCATTTATGTAATGTAAATTAGGATTTCCCCTTGAAGAGATTACTTTTTAAGTCATTGATATATCTTTTGTGAGTTGGTTACATAACATTTGGTATTAGAGCTTTGCATTCTAGGGTTTCGCTACTTCAAATAGGTCATTGTGGAATTTTCGTTATATATTTGTTTGTACAAATATTCAAAAGCCTAAGTTATGAACACATGGATCTAGAATCTTGCTGAAATTTATGCCAGAATTTCATATCTCGGTTCACTATATTTTTTTAGATATGGTTCAAAAAAGCTAGGAATTTTTCATGCTCCAGAATTCAGTCTCAAACAGGTGACCTAAGGAAAATCATCATAACTTTCATTTCAGACATTGCATTTGAATTTTGTAAAAAGTGGCAGAAATTACATGAACTTTAGTTTTTTGTGTAGCAATTTTAGGGACGAAGGTTGAAACAGTGACACGTGACATCCCATACAACTTCGCTCTACTGAACTAGTCCATAATCAGGTCATCCTCTGAGATTTGGCATAAATCTATATTGAAGAATCCAATATTGTTATGACTTGTGGCACTGGAAACAATATTTAGAGGGATAACACAAGAATGAATTTCAGACCTTGGAGATCCAAAATTACAGAGTTACAACCATTTCAATATCGAGCTCCTAAAAAGCAAGAAAAATGTGTGTATTTTTTAATTTTTCATAATGTTTGTTTGAAAAAATAGTTTGAAGTGATTCAAAGGGCATATTGAAGCATAGATATTAGTATTTGGTCCTAAATTCCTCCCAAACAAAATAATTCTACACCCATTAAGCCCTCATGAACCTCTACTAACGAATGAAGAAGAAAAATTGTGACGTGATATATCAAAGTTATGGGACCAAGTGCAACAAAGTTTGCTCTCACAAAGAGAAACCAAATATGACTTGGATGTCTTAAAAGGGGACATGGATGGTATAAAAGACAACATGGATGGATTAAAAGGGACATGGATGGTATAAAAGGCAACATAGATGTTTTTAAACTACACATGGATGCAATGAATGTCAAGTTGGAAGGGTTGACAAATTTTTTGTAAGGCTTCCCAGTGGCGACAAGGTAATCCATGAAAATAATGATGAGGACAAAGGAATATGAATTATGATTTTAGAGACTCTGATGTGGGGTTTAAGAAACACACATTGCAAAGGCAGATATGATTAAGTTTGATGGCAAGGATTTGGTAACATGGATACTATAGATGGATCATTATTTTGATCTGCAGGATGTCAAACCCTCACAAAAGGTATGTATTGCATCTTTATATCTAGCTAGAACCACTTGTCACCTGGTCAATTTTACGGAGGAAATGATAACACATTATGATGATACAAAGAGAAACACCTTCTTTAGGAAATTGATAAATCTCAAACAAAAGGGTTCAATGGTGGAGCACATTGAAGACTTCCAAAAATTTAATATCCGGGTAACCAATATTCTAGAGGAAAATAGGATTGATGTCTTCATAGTGAATTTAAAAGATAACATCCAACATGAGGTTCACCTTTGTGAACCTAATTCATTGGAGAAGGAATTCAGGGTGGAAAGAAAATTTGAAAGAACATTTATGGCAACAAGGAAGTCTACCATTCACAACTATAAAGATGGAAGTATTGTTACTCCTAGTCTTCAACAACCTACAAGGTTGACACCACAACAATTGGAGGAAAAAAGAGAAAAAGTGATTTGTTACAATTTTAATAGAAAATACACTAAATGTCATAAGTGTGCTAAGAGGAAATTATTCTGCATAGATTGTGAAGAGGAGGAAGAAAAGGAACAAGAAACATAAAAAGAGAAGGATATACACTAGGAACCAACCCCAAAGAATGAAGATATGAATCTGACCATATATTGTAATACATTGGCAAGAATTACCACTCCTCAAACTCTCAAGATATAAGGATATATCAAGAATAAAAAGGTAATAGTGTTGATTGATTCAGGTAGTACCCATAATTTTATTCATTGTAAGATAACCAAGGAATTGAATTGCTTCCTATATCCAACACCAGAGTGCCAAGTGATGATTGAAAAAGGAGGAACTACAAATTTCTCTAGAAAGTTTCATAATAGCAAGCTAATCATTGGGAAATGTGTATTAATAGTTCAATGTTTTCCATTTGTTGGTGTTGATATTGTACTAGGAGTGCAATGGTTACAATCTTTGGGGATATTAACTTTCAATTTTCAAAAACTTTTCTTGATTATTTTTTTGGGGGAAGGAAAGGAAGTTGAATTAAGGTGTATCACAGGGAAACCAAGAAATGTAATTAGCTCTAATGGCGTGACAAAGCTTCTGAAGAAATAACGACCGGGTGTAATTGTACAATTATTCTCACTATAGGTTCAAACATTAAAGTCATATATTTCTCCATATCTCCAAAAAGTCTTAGATAATCATTTTGAGGTATTTGAGACTCCCAAAGGCCTTCCACCTATTCGTGATCATGATCATGTTATTCATTTGATTCTAGGAATTGTTCCTCCAAACATCAGGCCTTACATATATCCTTATGCCCAAAAGAGTGAAATTGAATGTATGGTTGCAGAATTGCTAGAGGCTGGTATAATTCAACCTAGTGAAAGTTCTTTCTCTTCTCCAGTGGTATTGGAGCACAATAAGGATGGTCATGGATTATAGGGATCTCAAAAAGCTAATTATTAAAGATAAATTTCCCATTCCTATCATTGATGAATTATTAGATGAATTACATGGAGAAATTTACTTCACCAAGCTGGATCTTCGTTCAGGATATCATCAAATTAGAATTATGGCTGAAGACATTCTGAAAACATCATTCAAAACTCATGAGGGTTATTATAAACTTTTGTTCATGGATTTTGGCCTTGCTAATGCACCTTCCACATTTCAAGGTTTGATGAATTCCATTTTCAAACCTTCCCTTAGAAAATTTGTGTTAGTATTTTTTGATGATATACTAAACTAGAGCAAGTCTTGGAATGATCATGTTCAACATGTTGACAGGGTGCTTAAACTATTGGAGGAGAAACAATTATATGAAAAAAACTCCAAATGTTTCTTTGGAGTACATGACATGGAATATTTGGTTCATATTATATCTCATTAGGGTGTTAAGGTAGACCCTAAAAAAATTCAATGCATTAAGGAATGGAAAATCCCCACAACCATAAAACATATTCGAGGTTTTCTCGAGTTGATAGGGTATTATCACAAGTTTGTTAACAATTATGGGAATAGTGGCACCTCTAACATCATTATTTAAGAAATATGCATTTTCTTGGACGCTAGAAGCAACGAAGGACTTTCAACATCTTAAAGAGGCAATGTGCCAAGCATCGGTCTTAGCTATGCCAGACTTCACAAAAACAATTATTGTGGAATGGGATGCCTCACAAAATGGAATTGATGTTGTTTTAATGCAATAAGGAAGACCTATTTAATTTTAAAGTCATCCAATCAAAGGAAAGTATATACACAAACCTATTTATGAGAAGGAGATCTTGGAAACACTACATGCACTAAAGCAATGGTAACCTTACCTAATGGGAAGATACTTCAAGGTAAAAACAGATCATGATAGTCTTAAATACCTTTTGGAACAAAGATTATCTTTAGAAGATAAAAAAAATGGGTGACAAGGATGTTGGGTTATGACTTTGAAATCATCTACAAAAAAAGGAAGCAAAATCTTGTTATAGATGCACTCTCAAGAAAGGACGAAGATGTGGAATCATTTATTTATGCCATTTCCATTATCCAACCAGAGTAGATAACCAAAGCAAGGGATGAATGGAAGAATGATGAAGAGTTGTGGTCACTAATTCAAAATTTTAGTAAGATCACAGTACATCTTATACATTTAGCTAGAAAACTGATTCATTATGGTACAAATATCACTTATATCTTTGTAAGAATTCCCAACTCAAACAAAAGATTCTTTTGGAATTGCACACTTCTCCCTTAGGAGGGCACTCCGGATTTTAAAAAACTTACCATAGGATCAAGAAGGAATTTTTTTAGATGGCCTTAAATTTTATGTTCAAAATTTTGTGGCAGAATGTTTGTGTTTCCAACAAAATAAAGTTAAGGCAATTAGGACCTCAGGTCTACTACAACCTTTAGTCATTCCAAGTCAACGTTGGGAGGAGGTCTCAATGGATTTTATCACAGGTTTACCCAAGTCTGAAGAAAAGAGTGTCATCATGGTGGTAGTTGTTAGACTTACCAAGTATGCACACTTTTGTGCATTAGCTCATCCTTTTAAATACCGTACAGTTGCTACTGCTTTTTGGAAACAATTCAAAAGCTTCATGGAAACCTAAAGATTATAGTAAGTGACAGAGATCCCATTTTCACTGGAAATTTTTGGACATAATTATTTTCTTGTCTTGATACAAAATTAGCTCATAACACATCTTATTATCCTCAATCTGATGGGAAAAGTGTGCTAGTGAACAAATGTTTAGCAAGATATCTTCGTTTCTTTGAATCAGATAAAAAAAACACAAGGTTCAAGTGGTTACTTCTAGTTGAATGGCGGTATAACACTTCCTTCCATACTACAACAAATATGACCCAATTTATGACACTTCATGGATATCATCCACCATCCATCACACCATCTTTAAGAGAAAACTCTAAGATTCAAGCAATGGAAGATCACATCGAGCATCAACAACAAGTTCTCCAACTCTTAAAGGATATCCTCACTATGGCGCAGAATCGGATGAAACAACAGGAAGATCGGCATTGCAGTTGAAGACGTTTTGATGTAGGTGATTGGGCATTTTTACGACTACAACCATACAAAAAAATATCTCTCAAGAAATCGAAGAAGGATAATAAATTATCACCCAAGTATAATGGTCCTTACAAGGTGTTGCAAAATATTGGTACTATGGCATACAAATTGGAGCTTCATGCATCTTCCCGAGTACACCTAGTTTTCCATGTTTCATGCATAAATAAGGTTATCGGTGACAAGCCTCCATTTCAAATAGTGTTCCTAGAAGTTGATGAAGAAGTTAAAATCATATTTAAGCATAAAGCAGTCACAAAAACAAGAACTCGACAGCTACGGAATTGATCAATTTCAAAGTATCTCATTAAGTGGAAGAACTTACCCACTAAAAATTCCGCATGGGAGGGTGAGAATTTTATACATAAGGATAGAGAACTACTCAAGCGTTGAGGACAACACTTTTCTAAAGGAGAGGGGCATGTTACGCCTCTATAATACTAGTGTATCCCCGTTATTTTTATTGTTAGTGTAGCCCCTTATTGTTATTTTTTGTGCCAATTGTAGCCCCCATATTGTTATTGTTGTGCCCCATAGAAACCCACTATTGTTATTTTTTTGCCCTTATATTAGTATTTTTATGTAGGCTCTGATTATATTGTGACCCCTTAGACTCTTATATATACAAAGGAGGTCTTTTCATTTGTATCATCCAAGAATTTTTCATTTATGTAATGTAAAGGAGGTTTCCCGCTCAAAGAGGATACTTTTTAAGTCGTTGATCTATCTTTTTGTGAGTTGTTTGCATAACAATCAAGGGGTTTAGAGGTCTCATGGTGCATTGGGGAAAGCTAAATGGTGAAGCTTAAGGCCTTCAGGGTATTCCTATGCACTGAAGGAGAGTGCACTTCTTCAAGTCGAGGAAGTGTGCTCAAAGGAAGACTTAGTCTCTTGAAGGGCGCAATTTAAAATAAGGAGGGGGAAAGATGCTTAAGGAGTGTGCCTTTCGCTCTTGCAAGGTGCATGGTGTACTTATGAATAATGAAGGATTCCCCATCAATGCTTCAAAGTGTGCTCATGTGTTCTTGGCCTCAATGGGTCTTCTTTGAAGCCAAATATTTTTCTATGAGATATAGGGTGTTGAAATTGATACAAGAAAATCCTAATTTAATTTTTCCTTGAATTAAATTAGGAATTAATTTCTAATTCCATATCTCATGACAACTTGTAATAGTTAACTAAGTTGATTTGACTTAGTTAGCTCAGTTAAATTTGAGTCAAAGGTCTAACTAGAGCCATGTAGAGTGTCTCCTACAATTAGGAGCACTAGTTGAGTTTATTTTGAGTTATAATTATTTAATTGAGTCTAACTGAGTTAAATTTTGTTAAACTAGTTCCAACTGATGGAGGAATTAGTGAGATCAAAACAGTGGGGTGTAACCACCAGCAGTGGGGTGTAACCAGCATTAGTGGGGTGTAACTTACTATAGTGGGTGTAACTTACTATAGTGGGGTATGAATTATTGTAGTGGGGTGTGACTTATTGTAGTGTGGTGTAACCTGAGGTAGTGGGGTGTAACCTGTAGTAGTAGGGTGTAACGGACACTGATCAGTAAACTGAAGATTCACTCATAATGAACTCATGCATGTCAAATCATACAAATATTGGGTTGAGATTCTAGTTTAGGGGCAATATACTATCAGTTGTATAATCATTTGAATTATATAGGTGGTGCATGAAATCAGAAGAAGGCCTATGAGGATTGCGCAATTCATAATTTTGGGATTTCCCAATTAAATATGGGCTAATTTCCAAGGGAACAACACAAGGAAATAAGATCTTGGAAGGCAGTAGAATTGTCTAAGTATTGGCTTGAGATTGTCTGGGAAGCAGTGAGATAGATAGAGATAGTGAAGAGGTTGCTCGGGCTTGAGCAAAGCATTGTAATCTTCTCATATGTTCTAATTAATGAAATATGTAGATAGCAGAGGTTTTTAATTGTGCCTTTCACCATAAAATAATTGTGTTATGTGTGATTGAATTCTTTCTCTTATATGCTTCGTGATTTCATTTGTTTATTGTTTCCGCTGATGAGTAGAGTAGATTCAAGTAAATTGTTTTAGTATATTATAGTTTGCAGTTTGAATCTCCAAGGAATTTCTACATGGTATCGAAGCTAAAGTCACTATAGAAGAGGAGAATATGAGTTTTTCTTTTGCAGGAGAAATCAAATTTGTAGTGTCCTACTTCAGACCCAGCAGGATGTTGTTCTATGGATTGAGACCAAAATATTTCCTTGAGGGTAGTTAGAACTATATTGCTTGGAAGGACATGATGGAGGCAAATTTGGAAGTTAACATGCTTAAGGAATTCATAGACAAAGACATTCCTAAGCCAATTGATCCTCAGGATTTGGCAGAGTGGAGAAAGTGTGTGGAAAAGGCAAAAAGGATTATCCTAGAGGAGTTTGAGATCATATTGTCTCAAACCTCCATGGTAAGGAAACTCCATTTGCAATGTGGAAGGCCTTGACAAACCTGTTTCAAAACAGCAGGACGACAGGAAGTTGGCATTGAAGGATAGGCTCAAAAAGATCAAGATGGAGAAGGGTGACTCAATAACAAAGTACTTGACCAAGTTCACCCAATGTCGAGATGATCTTGGAAATGTCGGTGTACTAGTTGCTGAAGACAATATGGTGAGCCTAGTAGTTCTAAGCCTTCCCAAGGGTTGGCATAGTTACCAGGACTCATATAATGGGAGGGAGAAGCTACCAGAGTAGTTCCCATCCCTATTTATTAAATGATTAATGAATGAGCAACTTTGTTCCTCTCCTGTTAGTCGAGTCACTTAACGTACCAGAGATCACATTTCATTAAAAATTTGCTATTAGCTTGGTAATAGCAACATTAGCAACTATATTATAATCCCCGTCGGTCTTTGTGTCTAAAGAACCTCGCCCAATTCTTCCTCTGGTCTTTAGAGTGGTTCGGTTCCCTCACCTCGCCCTCCTGCGTCTTTAGAGTGACTCCGTCCCTCGATCTCCGGGGTAAGGTGAGTAACTAAAAGTTTCTCTCCCTATCGGTCGAGCAACTAAAAAGTTCCTAAGTCATTGGCGTTGTGAAGAGGGTGACTTCATTAAGTGGGGCTAAGTAGTGGGATAGACAAAGAGATCTGTCTTGTGCTTTGACACGCTAACTCATAACGTATTGACTCGTATCATTTCGGTCATTTATCCAGGGGAGATAAGTGCATACATAAGGAGAATAACTCCATAACAATGTTCCACCACAGCCCAGGGAGTGATTATGGTCCAACTTGGTATAAGAAGAGATTCGGTGGAACACCAAATATGGATCCTCATCCAAGGAAGATGATCAAGAGAATTGTGCCTTAGATGGAAAAGTGAAGAAAGGGAAGGCAAATTCATCCCATTCCAAACCATATTATAGTAAGGGTGGAAAGAATAAGTGCTTATTGAATATTAAATGTTTTCACTGTCATGAGATGGGACACCATACCACAAAGTGTCCGCACAAGAAGGCTAGTAATAATCCCTTAGGAGGAGTGATGGTTGAAGCTATTGATTCATGATTTGAGTTGGATTTAACCCTCATCACTTGCATAGTGACATCAGTGATGGGTAGTGTGTGGTACCTGGATATTGGACCCTCAATCCATATGACCAGAAACAAAGAGTTTTTTAGTGACTTGGAGGAGAAGGACCTTCAAATGCACATCGATATGGGATATGATGGGAGTTATAGCATGACCAGCATTGGTATTGTTACCTTTAAGAGGGATTCTAGTACTCCTCTCACATTAAAACATGTCCTGTATGTTCCAGATTTGAAGAAGAATTTGGTTTTAATTGCCATGTTGGAGAATCATGGCTACAATGTGATATTTAGTAAGGGAAAGGATTTCCTTCATCACATAGCCTCAAGACATGTGAATCAGATCAGTGTTTGGGTCAAGAAAATCTACAAATTGGATGTATAACATTGCACTATATTGAGCACAAAAGCAAAGAAGACGCAGATTCGAGACACTGGTGATTTTTGGCATAGAAGATTAGGTCACTTGCACCACGGAGCTTTGAAAATGATGCAGAAAATTTCTACAGGACTTCCCAAGGGTACATGAGAGTAGAGAGACACATGCAAAGGGTGCACATTAAGGAAGTGAACAAATCTTCCTTTCATGATAAAGATAGATGAACGTAAGCAATCCTTCATAGAGTTCACTCGGATGTGTGTGGACCATTCTAGACAACCTCCATGACCAACCACAGGTATTTATGTAATATTTTTTGATGATTTTTCTTATAATTTTTGTATTTGATTCATGCAGAATAAAGATCAGGCATTCGCTAAATCTTGTGAATTTAAAGCACTTGTTGAGAAAGATACTGGCAGGAAAGTTAAATCTCTCAGAAGCAATAATGGTAGAGAATTTTTGAGAATTCAATAGGGAAATGAATATGTTAATTCACGTAAGTTGATAATTGTTTGTGTTATCTTTTACTTATTAGCTTTGTACATTAGTATTCCAATGTACAATACATCAAACAACTACCAAAACAGTAAGAACAGTGGCACAATATATAGGTTGCAACACAGGGCCAAAACCCTTCCTCTTAAGGGGAAAACCCATAATTCTCTTATTTTCTTAGACTTTCGATTGATGAATACCGTGACCTAGAGAATAAAAAAAATACACACCAAGATAAATTCTACCATGGCCTCCTGCTGCAATATCTTTGACCTCCTACTAGATCCGAAATTCTTCTCCACAACAAACTGTTGCAAGTATTGTTGCTTCTCTAAGAGACTTCGATTTCCCTCTAATAGCCTTCCTCTTGACTTCGCTTTCCTTTTCTTGAGTCTTAAGGCTACTAATATTCCCCAAGAGACCTTCGCTTGCCTTCCCTTCTCTTATGCTTCCAAAATCGAACCAGAAGAGATCCTAGCATAGAAACCCTAACTTCGATCTTCCCGAGAGAGATAGATAAAGCTAAAAACACTTCGACTTCCTCTTCTTCGCACTTCCTTCTTCAACTTCTTCTTCTTCTTCTTCTTCTTCACATAAGAGATGACTGAGTGAGTGATCAAGTGGAGTACGAGTTCCTTTATATATAGGCTTCTTCAAGGGTGGTTGTGGCTCTTCATGTAGGTCGACTTCACAACTCATTAGGCTGACTTGATCTTGGAGGGATTTTGACACTTTAAAGACAAAAAAAAATTGTATTTACAATTTACAATGTGCACATAGGGTCTCCAATATATGACAACAACTCTTATACCTAGGACAAAGCCTAGAAGCACTCAATGGTTGCTTGACCTATAAAATAAAAGAACTTGAGCATGAAACCCATGCTCCAATAATAATAATAACTTATTTTCATTTTATATTTACAAGAATACATTTCACACTCATGAAGGTCGAACCTAGTTACACATTTTTCAACACTCCCTCTTAACTAGGGAGGTATTCGTAAGAGGTACATGGTCATTCTCAATCTGAAGAGATCTCATAAGAAGAGTCGGATTGGTAACCCATCTGTTTAGCATCATATTAACCAACATTGTCACATATCAAGGCCTTGACTAACATCTCTATCTCTCCACAAGATCAGAGCACAATCCTAACGAGACCAATGATGTATAGACACCATCATCATTATCTCCCAAGGTATATACTCCACCCGGGTGTTCATAGAGTATGACCTCCATTGAACTATTCTTATCTTGGGTAGCTAATCCTCAAATAATATATGGTATCACCAAAAAATTGATCATATAGCCTAATTTACTAGATGGATTGAAGTACACCATGTAAGGCCAATTTTGCCATAGTAAAATTGCTTTCACTGTGAAAAATTACTTAATAAACCACATTTGTTAAGTAATTTATAATTAAACCCATGAAGAATAATTAAATAAATCACTATTTGTTTAATTTTCTTCTAGGAATAATTTATTAAACCATTGATTAATTAATATTCCTTGTCATACTTGAACTGGTTATGAAAAATAAAAAGATAAATCATTAATTATCTTATTTTTCTCTAGGAATAATTAATTAATCACTAATTAATTATTACTCCTTGTCAAGTTTGACTAAATCCCTTAGGAATAATTAAATAAATCTTTATTTGTTTATTATTCCTTAACCATATTTCTTAAGTTAATAATATTTTATTATTGCTCATTATTAGAGGATAACTCAATATTTTGTTATAAATAGAAGGGTTTTCCGTTCATTATTCACTTTTGATCATTTTCATTGTTGTACTCACTGTGTTAACTTTGATTATTATCACTACGCACACCATTTTTTTCCATTTGAGTTCCCATTGAGCTCAATTTATTTGTTGGTTTTACACATTATGAAGGAGAGAGACTCTACACAAGCTAGCAGCTTTCTTAACCATATTGTGGAGAGAGACTCTACACAAGTTAGATAGCAGCTTTCTGAACCATATTGCTTCTTTACTTACTTCACATGTTGCAAAATATTCATCCTCAGCACTAATCAAAGCAATGGTGTCTTGGTTTTTTCTCATCCATGAGACCATGGAGGATCCTAAACTCAAACATCCTCCCGTAGTGCTTCTCCATCATGTTCACTTCCTCCCCATTCAGAATCTGTATATCCAATCAATTGGACATCATTCCTTCTATCACATTTCATATAATAGTTGATGGTTCCTCACAGATATCTCAGAATATGCTTAGTTTTTATCTAATGATCATGCTTTGGCTCCACATGGAATTGACTGAGTACATTTATTTCAAAACATATGTCTATTCAAGTATTCACCAAGTACATCAATAAGCCAACAAGTTGTCTATACCTGGAAGGATCCATGGGGATTGATTCAGAACTCCTTAGTCTCTTCAAGTTTGTGATCATCAAAGTGGTCATAGGTTCACAGTCCATCATGTCGAACTTCTTTAGAATCTTGATCACATACTTTCCTTACCCCAAATAGATTTCATTTGGTCCTTGCCAGACTTCTAGTCTTAAATAGTAATGCATCATCCCAAGATTGTTCATGTCAAATTCTATTACTAGTTTCTTCTTACATTCTTCAATTCGACCTTCTACACCTATCAACAGAAGATTATCTACATACAAAATAATAATTATAGGTTCATTATTTTCAACCTTAATATAAAGGTTCGATTTACTAGAACTTTTTGTGAAGCCTATTCTCTATAGGTATGCATCCATTATAGCATACCATGTTGTTGGTGCTTGCTTGAGACCATATAATGCTTTATTCAATACGAAAACATATGCCTTCCTATATTTGACTTCAAATCCCAAGGGTTGTTCTATATAGACTTCTTCATCTATGGTTCCATTCAGAAACACAGCCTTGACATCCATTTGGTGGATGTTCCATCCAATTGATGTTTCCAGAGAGACTAATGATCGAATCATTGTATATCTTTTTGTTGGAGAAAATGTTTCTTCATAGTCAATGCCTTCAATTTGAGAGAAATATATAGCCACAAATCTTGCTTTATAGCTATCTATAGTTCCATCAATTGCATGCTTGATCTTATAGATCCACTTGGAAGTAACCACAGATCTATCTTTGGGCCTAGGTATGATATACCAGACTCCATTATTCATTATAGATTGATATTCTTCATTCATGGCATCCTTCCATTCTCAATGTTCTATAGCCTCTTCAAAGGTGGATGGTTCTTCTTCTATTAATTTTGTCATGTATGCAACATACCCAGAATATTTCGTTCGTCTCTTACTTTCCCGAAATGATCCTTGACTGCCCATTATTGTATGCATCAAGTAGTGTGGATTTCAACCAATTATGTCTTTTCCTTGTTTCCAAAATGACCACAGGTTGAGCAGGCTCACTAGGCCTTTCTTCTTCATGGTGTGATTCTTCTCCTTCCTTGTCAACTTCCTCCTCAAATATCGAAATTTCTTCATCATCATGATCTATAGAAAGTTATTTTGACTTCTTTAATTCTATACTCTCATCAAATATGACATCACGACTAACTTCAATGTGATGTCCAACTTTCATATAGATTCTATAAGCTTTCGATGAGTTACTATACCCAACAAATATACCTTTCATACCAGAAGGATCCAAATTCTTTCTTTTTTCTTTTGGTATATGAATATACACATGACACCCAAATATTTGGAGATGATCTACATATGGCTTCTTTCCAGTGAACATTTCTTCAGGAGTCTTGATATCTATAGATTTGTGAGGATATCAATTTTGAATGTAGATCGTTGTCTTTATTGCCTCTCCCCATAGAAACGTAGGTAGATTTAGTGTTAGGTACCTAGAGTACTAGTGTAACCCCTTATTGTTATTAGTACAACCCCCTTATTATATTGGTGTGCCCATGTAGTCCCCATATTTTTATTATTGTGTCCCATAGAAGCCCACTATTGTTATTATTGTGTTCTTACAATATTATTTTTATGTCGGCTTTGATTATATTATGACCCCTTGTACTCCTATATATAGAAAGGAGGTCTTTTCATTTGTATCATCCAAAAATTGTTCAATTGTGTAATGTAAAGGAGGTTTCCCCCTTAAAGAGGCTTATTTCTAAGGTGTTGATCTATATTTTCTATCTTTTTGTGAGCTGGTTTCATAACATTTGGTATCAAAGCTTTGGATTTTAGGGTTTCACTGCTCCAAATAGGTCATCGCGTATTTTTCACTATAACATTTTTTCTGCGATGTTTCAGAAGCTCAAAAAACCCATTTGAGATGAAATCTTGCTGAACCTCGGTTATGAATTTCAGATCTTGTCTCGCTATCTTTTCAGAGATATGATCTGAGGAAGTTAGGGTTTTTGCAAGCTCCCAAATTTCATCTAAAACGGGCCATCAAGGAATTTTTGCTATAACGTTTTCTCTATGAAGTTTCAGAAGCTTAAACAAAAACCCATTTGAGAAGAAATTGGTCTGAACCTTGGGTCCAAATTTCAGATCTTGTCTCGGTATATTTTCAGATAGATGACTTGAGGAATTTAGGGTTTTTGCAGACTCCCAAATTACATCCTAAATAGGTGACCTTGGGAAAATCGTCATAACTTTCTCTCTGAGCATCAGATTGAAATTTAGTAAGAAGTTACAGAATGAGGATAGACTGTATCTTGTTTGGGTATATTTTTCAAAACCTAAGGTTGAAACGGTGACACGTGGTAAGTTGTACAGGTTCACTCTACTGAATTATTCTATAATTAGGTCATTGCAGGAGATTGGGAATAAATATTCCTCAGGAATCCAAATTGTGATCAGACTTGCAGAGTTAGAAAGAGGACTCAAAGGGATATTATAGACTAAAATTTCAGAATTTAAAGATCTGAAAGTATAGAGTTACAGTCATTTCAAGATCGAGCTCCTTAAAATCAAGAAAAAAGCGAGATGAGGAAGTTTGATGGCAAGGATCCGGTAAAATTGGTTACTAAATGGAGAAATATTTTGATCTACATGGTGTACCATTGTTTACAAAAAGGAATGTATTTCATCTAATTATTAGAACAAATCAATTTTTTATGGTATAAGGTCTTTTCCTCGTAAACCACTTTTCACGTGGTCAATTTCACGGAGGAAATGATAGCACATTATGAGGATACAAAGAGAAACACCTTCTTTGCTAATTGATAAAATCTCAAACAAAAGGGTTCAATGGCAGAGCATATTGAGGACTTCCAAAAAATGAATATAAGATTAAATGATATTCCAGAGAAAAGAATGGTTGATGTCTTCATAGGGACTTTAAATTATAACATTCAACACGAGGTTGTCTTTAGGAACCTGATTCATTGGAGAGCGCATTCAAGTTGGCAAGAAAAATAAAAGCGAAATTATGGAAACAAGGAATCCCCACTCACACTATAATTATATGAAGTGTTTTTTCTCCTATCCTTCCAAACCTACAAGGTTTACACCACAAACAATTGGAAGAAAAAAGAGAAAAAGAGATTTGTTACAATTGTGATAGCAAATACACTAAAAGTCATAAGTGTGCTGAGAATAAATTATTTTACATAGATTATGAAGAGGAGGAAGAAAAGGATCAAGAAACATCACAAGAAGAGGATATACACCAGGAACCCACCCCAGATAAAGAAAAAATGAATCTGACCATACCTTGTAAAGCATTGGAAAGAATTACCACTCCTCAAACTCTCAAGATAGAAGGACATATCAAGAAGAAAAAGGTTCAAGAAGTGAAAGATCACATCGAGAAATAAGAAATGAATCAGACAATATCTTGTAATGCATTAGCCAGAATTACCACTCCTCAAACTATCAATATAGAAGGACATATCAAGAAGAAAAATGTTCAAGAAGTGAAAGATCACATTGAGCATCAAGAAATGAATCCAACCATATCTTGTAATGCATTGGAAGAAATTACCACTCCTCAAACTATCAAGATAGAAGGACATATCAAAAAGAAAAAGGTAATGGTGTTGATTGATTCGGGAAGTACCCATAAATTTTATTCATTGTAAGATAGCCAAGGAATTTAATTTCTTCCTATATCCAGCAACAGAATGTCAAGTGATCGTTGCAAGTGGAGGAACCATAAATTTCTCTGGAAAGTGCCATAATATCAAGCTATCCATGGGAGACTATGTATTGAATATCCCAATGCTTTCCATTCCATTGGGTGGTGCTGATGTTTTACTAGGGGTCCAATGGCTAAAATATTTGGGTACGATAGCTTTTAATTTTCAAGAAATTTTCTTGCAATTTTTTTGGGAAGGAAAGGAAGTTGAATTGAGGGGTATCGAAGGGAAACTAAGAAATATAATCAACTCTAACAACATGACAAAGCTTCTAAATAAAGAACAACGGGGTGTAATTGCACAATTATGTCCACTAGAGGATCCCACATCGAAATCATGTATTCCTCCAAATCTCAAAAACTTTTTGGACAATCATTCCAAGGAATTTGAGACTCCCAAAGGCCTCCCACTTATTTGTGATCATGATCATGCTATTCATTTGATTCCAGGAAGTGTTCCTCCAAACATCAGGCCTTACAGATATCCATGTTCCCAGAGGAGTAGGAACTAATTCAAAAGTTGCAGAAGGTCCCAGTTCAAACAATATTGCGAGAACTTGACAAGGAAGGAAAAATCATATTGGAACTTGAAGCAGTCACAGAACCGAGAAATCAACAGCTACAAGATAGATCAATTTCAGAGTATCTCATCAAGTGGAAGAACTTATCCGCTGAAGATTCCACATGGCAGGACAAGAATTTATACAGAAGCATCAAGAACTACTCAAGCGTTGAGGACAACACTTTTTGAAGGAGAGGGGCATGTTATGTCCCTATACTACTAGTGTAACCCCTTATTGTTATTAGTAACAACCCCTTATTATATTGTTGTGCCCATGTAGTCCCATATTGTTATTATTTTTCCCATAGAAGCCCACTATTGTTATTATTGTTCCCTTACATTATTATTGTTATGTCGGCTTTGATTATTATTATGACCTCTTAGACTCCTATATATAGAAAGGAGGTCTTGTCATTTGTATCATCCAAGAATTGTTCATTTGTGTAATGTAAAGGAGGTTTCCCCCTTGAAGAGGCTTATTTCTAAGGCATTTATCTATCTTTTCTATCTTTTTGTAAGCTGGTTTCATAACATCTAGATCATGTAACATTGCTTTTACACTTTCTTTAATAGATCTATTCTTTATTTCTGTGACTCCATTTTGTTCGGGATTGTATGGGACATCTGAATTCAGGCTTCTATGATCCATATTACATTAAGAAGAGTCTTTTTGGACTATCATCTTACTCTTAATCTTAGACTCCTTACAAAATGATATCATCTCTTTGGATGTATATTCTCATCCATTATCAAATCTTAGTATCTTTATTCTTCTTTTTGTAAGATTCTCCACTTCATCCTTGAATTCTTGAAATTTTGTAAACACTTCATCCTTGGTTTTCATTAAGTAAAGCCAATTTTTTCTTGAATGATAATCTATGAATGTGACATAGTACAAATGGCCTCCAAGTGATTTTGGAGTCATAGGGCTACACACATCAAAGTGAACGAGATCCATGATTTATTTTGACCGCGAAGCACTGCTTCCAAATGGTCTCTTGTTATTCTTACCCAAAGCACATCCCTTGCAAAAATCTTCATGATCTTCCTTTAGATTCGAGATTCCATGTACTATGGAACTTAAAGTTGGAAGTATTTTGAAATGTAGATGACCAAACCTTCGATGCAAAAGTTCACATGGACTAATCTCAGTGTGAACTAGGGCTTGGTTTACAAGAGATATTAATCTATTAAGCCTTCCTTCTTAGATACCAATAAATTTAGCTTGATTCAAGCTTGAGTCTTTTCCCAAAACAAATACTTTTCCATCAATGAAGGTTATTAAGTCTCCTTTGTCTTCTAAACTTGAAATAGAAAGTAATTTTTTGTGCAAACCTGGAACAAATTGAATGTTGTTGAGGTGGACGTTGCTTCCATCTTCAAGTTTTATGGAGGTTGATCCAATGCACTTCACAAGATAGATTTTGTTGTCTCCAAGTTCCACAAAGTAAGCGGATTTTCCTTTTGATAAAGTATTCAATCAGTTGGAGTGGTCAGTCCTGTGCCTTGATGCACCACTACGAATTATCCAAATGTCTTCATCTTAGAATGTACCAAGAGAGAGAAAATAAGAGACCTTAATCCCTTTTATTGATTGATTATTTCTTTGAAGAGAATAAGAAACTCCATGCTGCCTTGATACCTTTCTTGAGTTGGCTTGAAATTTTCTTGATGACCTTCTTTATTTTAGAGGAGATATTCATGATGCCCTTAGAGAACCTGGCTCTGATCCCATGTTTGAGAATTCAATAGGGCAATGAATATGTTAATTCTCTTAACTTGATAATTGTTTGTGTTATCTTTTACTTATTAACTTTTTTAGTTATTATTCCAATGTGAAATACCTGAAACAACTAATAAAACAGTAAGAACATTGACACAATATATAGGCTTCAACCTAGGGCTAAAACCCCTGCTCTTGAGCGGAAAACCTTTAAATATCTTCTTTTCTTAGATCTTTCAATTGACAAATACCATGACCTAGAGACTTAGACAAATACCCTCCAAGATCAAGCCTTACCACAATCTCCTGTTGCAATATCTTTGACCTCCTTGTAGATCTGAAATTCTTCTCACTAGCAACTGCTGCAACTTATGTTTCATCTCTAGGAGACTTCAATCTCCCTCTAGTAGCCTTCCTCTTAACTTTGCTTGCCTTATCTTGAGTGCTAGGGCTACTAATATTCCCTAAGAGACCTTTTCTTTCCTTCCCTTCTCTTATGCTTCCAAAATCGAACCACAAGAGATCCCAACATAGAAATCCTAACTTCAATCTTCCCAAGAGAGATATATAAGGCCCATAAACACTTCAACTTCTTCGCACTTCCTTCTTCGAAATTTTCTTCTTCTACTTCTTCGCATAAGAGATGACTGAGTGAGTGATCTAAGTGGAGGACAAGTTCATTTATATATAGGCTTCTTCAAGGGTGGACATGGCTCTTCATATAGGCCAACTTGATCTTGGAGGTATTTTGACACTTTAAAGACAAAATAAATTTTTCTTTACAATTTACAATGTGCCCATAAGGTATTCAATATATGACAATGACTCTTATACCTAGGGAAAACCCTAGAAGCATTCAATGGTTGCTTGAACTATAAAATAAAAGAACTTGAGCACGAAACCCATGCTCCCGTAATAATAATAACTTATTTTCATTTTAAATTTACAATAATACATTTCATACTTATGAAGACCAAACCTAGTTACACATTTTTCAACAAGAACATATGTCGAATGAATTCATGGAAATCCATGTGTCGAATTTAATTTGTCCTTGAATTAAATTGTAATTCCATGTCTCATGACAATTTGTAATAGTTAACTAAGTTGGTTTGACTTATTTAGCTCAGTTAAATTTGAGTTGAAGGTCTAAATCCAGTTAAACTAGTTCGAACTGATGGAGGAATTAGTGAGATCAGAACAATAGGGTGTAACCAGCAGCAGTGGGGTATAACTAGCATCAGTGGGTTATAACTTACTCTAGTAGGGCGTGACTTACTACAGTGGGGTGTGATTTACTTAAGTGGGGTGTAACTTACCGTAGTGGGGTGTGACTTACTATAGTGGGGTGTAACCTACGGTAGTGGGGTGTAACCTACAATAGTAGGATATAACCAACATTGATCAGTAAACTAAAGATTCACTCATAATTAAATTATGCATATCAAATTAGAGAAAGACCCAGTTGAGATTGGAGTTTAGGGAAAATGTACTACCAATTGTATAATCATCTGAATTGTACAGGTGGTGCATGCAATCAGAGGAAGTCCTATGAGGATTGCACGATTCATAGTTGTGGGATTTCCCAATTAAATATGGGCTAATTCCCAAGGGAACAGTTCAAGGAAATAGGAACTTGGCAAGCAGCAGAATTGGCTAAGTATTGGCTTAAGCTTGTCTAGGAAGGAGTAAGAAAGACAGAGATAGTGTAGAGGTTTCTCAAGATTGAGAAAAGAATTGTAATCTTCTCGTATTTTCTAATTAATGCAATATACAGATAGCAGGGGATTTTAGCCGTGGTTTTCCTTAGAAAATCATTGTGTTATGTGTGATTTAATTATTTCTCTTATATGATTCATGATTTCATTGGTCATTTATTATTTCCGCTGATGAGTAGAGTAGATCCAAGTCAAATGTTTTGGCATACTACAAACTGTAGTTTGAATCTCCAAGGAATTTCTACATAGGGTGAGAGGCAAACATGATGAGTTTAGACATAAATCCATGTGCAAGACATACCAACTCATCAAGAAAAATTAGACAAAATTGAACAATGATAAATATAATCAAAACATCACTTTGTACACATTCCCCAAATACAACTGGTGAAGTGCCTGTGAATGTGACACAGAAGTGTCTTTTTACAACAACAAAGATGATGTGATCATGAAATACACATAAAATTGTTTTAATCAATGTGCCAACACTTTTAACCATTCAAGGTCACTTGAAACACATAGAATAACATGAGACGACATTTGGAGATCAAAGCGACACTAGGTACGACGATGATAGTAGGCTCCAAAATTTTAATGTAGTGAAATTTTGGAGGGTGTTGTAGTAGCGACAACACTTGGCGACACACTGGGTGGACCTTAGATTCTTTTTCCAGGAATAGATTTCGGTTAAAGGTAAGACCTTCAGGAAGTACTGATTACCTCGATTTCCAACTTTCAACTTGGTTTTAGACATAGCATCTCAACTTTTCTCTAAATGGTTGAACACATACAAAAGATACGCCATATCACAATTGTTTCAATCTGGGAAAGGGTAATGTGCATGGTGAGTTTGTGATATTTAGAGTATGAGTTTTCACCTATGGTGTTGCTCCACTACCAGCAGGCTTGGATAGTACCCCAACGGAGTCACTTTAGGAGCACAAACGGTGCTTCGCTACCAGCGAGCCTGGTTAGTACCTCGATGAAGTTGCTTGCTTCACCTCCCTGCACAGGAGGCCTTTCTATTTTTCCACCCTTTATTTATTTTTAAAATAATTGTGCATTGACAATTATTATTTTCGATGGGTAGAAGAGGGATCCTGACTTATTGAGAGTAGAAGAGGCTTCTCCTTCAGATAAGTATTTTAAGACCTATGATATTGGTTTTCTCGCTTTAGATTTTCCACTTATCCCTTCTCTACTAGATTGGACAAGTGTTTACACACAAGTATATTTACACCAAGTCGAGTAGTTTAGATACTAGCATAGGTGCAGATCTCATAGGTTCCCTCAAGGTGCTCCTATTAGAAGAATCGTATCTTCCATCTAGACTTAGCTCAACCTATGGCATTTTCCCAAACAAATAAGAAGAAAAATGTAAGCCAAGTGTTGTGATTGTCACACTTCTCTTTCATTATATCACAAATTCTTTAGAGCGATGCACTTTAACACAAGGGTCTTATTTATGTACAATGATGGACAAACAAGACATGAAAAGACACAACTAATGTAACACACGAACAACTGACACAACGAAAAGAAAGGGCATGAAACAATCTAACACAATGAAAAGAAAGGGAGCTAAACACATTGTACAAGAAGTGCAGCTTGTAGTTGTTATTGAAAGTAATGTTTTAAATCTCAACCATTTACGAGAAGGGAATCAATCCTCTCATCTAATGATTTTAGCTTGAAATTATTATGACCGATATTTTCTTACACAGTGAATGGTCCAATCCACAAAGCTTGGAACTTTGTGTGTTTTCTTTTCTCTTCGTGAGGTTTATCCCACTTCAGTACTAGGTCACAATCATCAAATCCCTTTGCCCCTACAGATTTCCTATCAAACCAATGCTTTAAACAGTTCTAATGCATGGAAAATATTTTTTTGGCCTTGAGCCTTTCTTCCTTGAGTTTGAGTAAACTATCTATCCTTCTATGAACCAAAAGGAAAGGTCTACCTTGTGACGCTTGGGAGAGTTGCAATGTTGGAAGATATAGGTTCAAAGGAAAGGTAGCTTCTTTACTATAAACTAGAGAGTACAACAAGGTTTTCAACGAAGGATTTGGAGTTACACGGTTGGCCCAAAGTGCATTGGTCAAATATTTATGCCAATTCCTTTGCTCAGAGAAGATGGTTTACTTAATTATGCAGATAAGGTTCTTATTTGTTGATTTAGCCAAACCATTTCCCTGCAAATGATAATTTGATGCATGTTTTAGTACAATCCCATCTTCTAATGTGAATTCACAAAGTTTTAATGATGAAAAGTAAATCACATTATCAAAGACAAGTGACATAGGAACACCAAACTTGGTTATAATATTATGTTGCAAGAAATGAATGACTTCCTAGTCATTTACTTATCTCAGAGGAACTGCTTCTAACCACCCAGTGAAGTAATTTCTTAATGTGAGAATATATCAGTGTTACTTTGAAAAAAGGGGGAAAATATCTCTGATAACATCTAAGCCCCACTATTGGAATGGTTCCTCAACTATTACTAGTAGTAGTGGAGCAACTTACCTTTAATACGATCGATGCATCTCTAACAAGCTTAGCACTTGCGGACATAGACATGAGCATATTTGAGTAGAATGTGCCAATAATAACTAGCCTCATAACTTTACGTGCTATAGTGTCACTCGCATAGTGGCCACCTACTGGTCCATCATGTAAATATTTAAGGACCTTCCTTGTATCCCGCAACTCAAGGCAACTCAACAGGACACCATTTTGGTTCT
Organism: Pinus taeda; assembly: GCA_000404065.3. Classification (NCBI taxonomy): domain Eukaryota; kingdom Viridiplantae; phylum Streptophyta; class Pinopsida; order Pinales; family Pinaceae; genus Pinus; species Pinus taeda. The sequence goes on along the minus strand of APFE030443514.1, from coordinate 57,103 downwards.
TCCAAAAAAGCACTCCATGAACTAATTGATAATATAGAGCCTTTAAACAGAATTCCATCTTCTTTTTATTCAATAAGTGTGTGGGACAGGTGGCATGCTCCATAAATTACCATAAATATACATAACATGGTGTTGTAGACGTGGACTGATGAACATGCTCAATGTTGTACATTTCGATCTCCTCCTCCCATCTTGAAAGATCTTGCTCGGGAGAATCTCTTACTTTGGATGCTAGTTTACAAAGGCCATGACCCTTTATTGTATGAATTGGCTTAAACTCCATATCATATTCTTGTTGACAGGTCATCTAGTTAGCCCTCTTCTCACTCAACGCTTGTTCTACAAACAATGTCCTTACTATTGGATGAGGTAAAAATATGATTGTATGAGTTTTTAATAAATAGGGCATGAAATACTTAATTGTCTTGTATATTACATATTCTTGTTTTTCAATGGCAAGATGATTTAATTATTTACCCTTGTAGACCAGTTCTCATAAAAGAGATAGGTCACTCATTTCCTTCAATATCCTTTTGAGTCTACACAGTCACAATCAATGAATCTGAAGCAAATGTATAGAGAAGGAAATCTTTGCCATAGTTTGGACTGAATAATGCAGGTGCATCAGTAATAGCCTACTTGGTCTGAGTGAATGTGTCCTTATCCTGTTTATCCCATTTGTATATTGCATCTTTATTAATCATACCTTGTATGGACTTAAGTATTTGGGCATAATCAGAGATGGATTTTCTCAGGAAATTGATTTTTCCTAAGAAATATTGCATAGCCTTCTTATTAACTAGGAATGAGATCTATGTGATGGATTTGACCTCTCGAGATCAATCTTAATTCTGCTCTTCGCAATGATGTTCCCTAGTAGAATCCCTTCGGACACACTGAAGATGCTCTTCTTGGGATTAGGGTAAATCCCATACTTCCGACACCGCGCAAATATATGTTTCAGATGGCGTATGTGATCTAATACTTTCTTGGAGAACATAGTAATGTCATCCAAATAAACCACAATGCTCTGAATTATAAGGCCATGGAAGGAAATTTCCATCACTCTTTAGAAAGTCGCACTGGCATTTATCAGCCCAAATGGCATCCTCTTGAAGGCAAATGTTCCCCATTTGGTCTGTAAGGTAGTCTTCAATCTGCTCGATTCCACTACTAGCACTTGATTATAACTAGAGAAACCATCTAGTAACGAAAATATTTTGGACCCAAATATTGTCTGAAGGATCTATTCCATGGATGGCATTGGGTAATTGTCTTTATAAGAAGCCAGGTCAAGATTTTGAAATCAAAAGATAGATGTATTTCACCAGTCTTATTTCTAAGTGGGACCAAGTTAGAAACCCAAGTGGAATCTCTAACTTTCAAGATGATCTGAGAATTCAACAACTTTCTCAATTCCTTTTGGATAAGGGGTTCCAGTGTTGGATTAAATTTTCGTAATTTCTGTTGGAAAGTCTTTACTCCCTCTTTTATAGGAATAAAATGCTAGATAATGCAAATGGCATGTGTCTTTAAATCATCGTATGTCCATGAAAATACATCATGGTATTGTTTGAATAGGTAGATAAATGCATGTCGTTCCTTTGGAGAACAACACATACTGAGGTTTACATACTTCACATCTTCTTCAGTCCCAAGATTGACTTGTTCAGATGATAATTTTGAGATCTAAATCTTCATGTGGGTTGGTCCTCTAAATTGGTTCTACATGTCATATAACTTCTCCAAGGGCATTACTCCCTTACACATAGTATTTCCTTTCATTGCATTAGATGCATCCTGCAGAGCTTGATCATGCTCATCCTCATTTATGGTAGCGTCTTTGAATACATCTACATTAGCCATAGAGTGCAGTATTTATTGGTCATCATTGAAAACACGTAAATTAATGGCATTGTCTAGCATAGATGGTTTATATACAATTTTAATAGAAAAATAATTTTTTAATGGTGACATCCTAGTGGCCACATTTTTCTAATGCATACGTTGTAGCATATCTAATTCTAGGAATAAAAGCAATATTTCTAAGTTTGTAACAGTGGTAGTTATAGAAAGCTTCAAAAGAACCCTATAAAAATAATCTTGAAGGTTGTAGCTTCCACTATAAAATCTAGTAGCACCATGTGCTCCATAAGCCATAAACTTATTGAGAGAAACCCTATCACTCCTAGGATTTATGGGCTTCCCAAAATCCATAAAGAGGGTTTCCCCTAACACAATGTCAACACCATGGTGGGCCAACTTATCTCCTAGATAAATATTTAGCTCGGAAGATAAAGGCTCTAGTTGGCCTTTCTAAATATTTTGTCAAGGATTCCTCATTTTTTATTGAGTTAAAAAGTTTAAATTTTGAGCCAAAGGACATTCTTATCATCTTTTGTTTTGTCTCACTCTACACCAATATCCCTATCAATTAAGCGGTTGAAGTAATCAAGCGCGTCACTGATCCGGATACATCCAAATTGGTAAATATCTGCCTCACCTCTACTTTTTTAGCTTTGAAAATGAGTACTATGAACAAACCTATCATGTTTCCATGGATTCCCTTATCTCCCCTATTGTTTCCAACCTTTTCATGGAAGATTTCAAATCCAAAGCCTTGAATTCAACTCCACTCAAGCCCAAGATTTGGAAGATGTTGGTGGATGATACCTTCATCAACTGGCCTCATGTTCGTGAGAAATTGGATTTATTCCTCTAGCATCTAAATAATCTATCTAGCTCCATTAAGTTCACCATGGAGATAGAATTATTGGTAGCCTTCCTTTCCTTAACATTCTCATCTCCAAGAAAAATGATGGCTCTTTTTCTCACTAGGTATTTCAAAACAAAACCCACACTGAGCAATACCTTCATGTTAACTCCCATCATTTTTCTGCATAAAAGGTTGGTGTTCTCAACACGTTGGCCACTCGTTCTCTTAGGTCTCCAATAAATATGGCTCAGAAGATGGAAAAACCCATATCCTTAAGGTTTTTAATAATAATGGTTATAGTTGGTCCCAAGGTCTCAAAGGTTTCTTGAATGCAAGAAAAGGTCGAAAATTAAGAAAAGATCAAAGAGAATTGGTTACCAATGTCCAACTTCTCTTTCTCCAAGGTACTACCGATAAGCTTGCTCAAATTTTAACGAAGCACAAGATCTCTTCTACTTTTAGACCCTTGAACATTGTTCATAGCTCCCTCAGATTCGTCAAAGACTCGTTGGATCCAAAAGACATGAAAGGTGTTTATTTAATCCCATGTTCCTATGGGACCCCCTACATTGGAGAAATATGCCGATCTATAAATCAAAGAATTCGTGAGTATGCGGATGATATCAAACATTGTAGGACCCGCTCCTTAGATTTAATGGAACATGTTCACAAAACTAAACACCAAGTTTGTTTAGAAGATTCTTATGTCATTGCAAGGATCAACCACTTCCATCGTTGAAACTTTAGGGATGTTATCGAAATTGAAAAAAGGTCTTTCACATTGAATGGGGATGATGGGTGGAAAATTAGTAGTTATTGGATCTCGCCACTTTTTCTCTAAGTTAGTGCCCTTCCCCTTCTCCTTTCTTTCTTGGTGTTAGTCTCCCTTCTTTTTGGGTTGATTCTTTTTTATTCTTATTATATATATTTTATTTTTTATTTATCTATCTATTTATTTTTATTAATTAATTTATTATTTATATTTTGAACCCTTTTATTCCTTTTATTATTTTTGAAATTATTGTTTTCATTTGGTTATTATTAAATCAAAATAATAATTCTAAACAATAGTAATAGTATCAAATCAAAGTAATATTTTTGAAAATTTATTAAAATAGGAATAACATATTATTCTAAATATGAATTTACTAAGACTAAATTAATTAATTTCTTTAATAAAAAATAATAATAACGTTTTATATTTATTTTTTTGTATTAATTATATAGTGTTCATTTTAATTTATTTATTAACTCCTTTAACATTCATTTCTCTAGTCATTTTGCATCTCTACAGTATATAATTGTATGGTTGGATCAGTACTTAGATCCAAGTCCTGATGATGAACCGCACTGAGTGGTTTGAAACGTGTCGACAGGAAAATTTGAAATGTAATTTACCAAAATCATTCTCTCATAGCTTTAAAATGATTAATTAAACGGCATACCTCATGTTGGTAGCTTTTAAGATGCGGTGAGACACATTGGACAGTATATCGTGTTAGTGTCAGTATCTTCACACTTCCATCAATGATCAAATTGCTCTTTTGCACGCATATTAAGTGTCTCATCCGATCAGCTACATTCCATTAGGTCATGGTATCATCTGAAGGTAGTGGTTTCATGTTAATTTTCCTCATGATATTCACTTGTTGAACTGTTCCCACATTTTTTTAGTCATTTACTGTCATCCTATTTCATTTCATTTATAAAAATCAGTTTTAGGGTTTAGTCTCACTAGGTCTTAGGGTTTGTCATCATGGTCATCAAATTTGAATAAAAAGGTCAACGGGCACATGAGGAGAATAAATAAACTCATAAAATCATAAATTTACTTCTGTCATGTTCAATAAATCTTTTTTGCCACAAAACTCTATTTTGAGGTGAAAATGGAGTTTTTCCATTATTATACAAATTTCATGTAATTTAAATGTTTCTATATGTAATAAGTGTTCAAATAGCTGTTCCTAGTGACCTGGTGAAAAATTCAACTCCTACCATTACAAAATTTCAATGTAAAAGCCCACCTGCAAAAAGGCAAAAGTCAAAATGTAAGTGAAACAGAGTATTTTTGAAAAAGCTAGCAAAACATTAGAAAAGTGGGTCTTGGTTAATGACAAATTAAAAGCGAGGTATATAAAAGCCAATCCACTTGTTTAAGTCTTCATTGTTGGAATTGAATGAGCCAAAGGGAGAAAAACCATGTTTTTGAAGAAAAAAGGCAAACAAGGGAAAAAATCCCGACATTTTGCTAGCATTGCACACCTGTTGCAGGTTTTCCATTGCATTTTGGTCTGGCATTGTCGGCGTTGTGCTTTTGTTGGAGGCATCCATTTGCAAAAAAGTTTATATTTTTGGAATCAACATGGAAAAATATGGAAGCTCAGAAATGGCTAAGAATTTTGGACAAGTTCTAGGTCTCCAAAAGGGCAAAAAACACCCAAAAAGTGCCCTCTCTGCCACTTTTTTGTCACATAAGAAGAAGTCTTGGGAGAGTCAAATTTTGGAGGGGCAAATGGACTCAAAATTTAGAAATTCAAGTTGTTCCAGAAAGAAGACTCACTAAGCTTTCCCATGAGCTATCCTGCACCTAATTTGGGCACAGGGAAATGTTGCAAAATTAGACTAGAAAAAGCATTGCACATAGGATCAATGGCACTGCACATAGGATGAATGTAGCTAGTTTTACCTAAAACTCATAATTTCGCCTAGTTTGACTATCAGTTGACTTTTTCTCTTCTTCTTGGTAAATTTGTGATGGTAAATGATGTAATATGATGTAAATTTGATGAAAAATGACTTGAGGGGGTAGATACATCAGTTAGAGGTGGTTTGAGATTGAAAGAATCAGTTTCCATAGTTTTAGAGGCAAGTTGTTCCACTGCCTATTTTCTAGTTCCTAGTTTAGATGTTGTTGAAACAGCTCCTTGACTCATGGATTCGACCCCAAATGGCTAGCATAGGTGGTTTGATGTCTATATTATGTACTTTCTTAGTCATTTGTAAAGTTTGTACTCTTGTGGATGCTTTGAGCTTCATTGTAAATCACTTCTGCAGTTTGGAAAGGAAATGAACCAGGGTTTTGCAGCATTTTGTGGGATTCTTGTGGCAATGTGTCTTGGCATTGTTTCTTCCTTTTTTATTTAGTTTCTCTTATGTGTATATGTTCCAACATCTATTTCTTTCTTCATAACTAAATGAATCAATATAAATAGGTGGAATCCATTGATATTCAGTGCTCTACCTTGAGGATACATTTAGTTTTTAATGTTTTCTGTTGTTTGAGGAGGACTCAAGAACTTTGCATGCCCTCTCCAACTCCTCACTGGTCTTAAACTTACCATCACACTCAATTCAAAGTGTCAAAACACCTACCTACCTCGCCCCACAGAACATCCTACAAATCTGATTTGATTTCTCGGACCTAAAGCTGCCTTCTTCATTTGATCCAGCGACCAACCATCAAAATCAAACAAAATCCTCTGACCTAATATACCTAGCCTAAAATTAGCATTCATTTCAGTCATATCAAGCCCTAGTTGCCATATTTTAATTGATATTGACAAGGAGAAATCCCTCTCCCAACCTGGCAAGGCTAGCCACCAGGTTAAGTGTGGTTTGATGTTACCCTAGACCTGCCTTCCTTCAGCCTGACGTAGATTTAGGCACTAACATAGTGGCGACCATACTAGGGAAGAACTGAAAAATATTACCCCGGTACTTTTACAACAATTCTAGACTTTTGGATGATAGGTTTAGAATTCATTATGCTGACAAGATTGTAATGTCCATTTGAATTTTGGGAAAAATTAAACACAATGGCTTCAAGAAGATATGCCAGGGCCAATCCTGATCCTGATCCTCCTCTCGTGTTCGAAAATCCTAATCTCATTCCAAGAATACTCAGGCAAGAAAGTTCTTTGAGTCCAAGATTGGTTTTCAGATCTCATTCATGCCTAGTCGTATTTCAACATCTTGAAGATCTCCCTTTTGATGAAGACTTTGATTTGTCTTTGTTTGAAACTAAATCTGAAAGTGCGATTGGTGATACCATTTTAAATCCGCAGTTTTTCCAATACCTTGAAACTGAAAGAGCGAATAGATCAATTAATGCTTATATTTTGAATTCATTTCAAAATCTATTGTGGCTACCAATATTCCCGAGATCTTGGAAACAACATCTGCTACTCTTGGTTCATTTGTTGTCTTGTCTAGTTCTGAAGTTCATTCTCAACCTCAGTTTATCCCCACCCTTCTCGTGCAACCTAGCATATCTGATCAGAGATCTTCCGTCTCTTCTCCTCCTTCAACACTGCAAACATCTATCATCTCTTCTCCTCCTTCGACACCTCATACACCCATCGCATTGACTATTGTTGTTGTTATAAATCCTCCTGCTTCCCCAAGGCCAATGTCCAATCCACCTCGAGTAATGGCGGTCAGATATGCACCTCTCGTTTTGCCACAGAACTTGGATGTTATGCCTACTGATTACCAAAGTAAAATACCATTGTTTAATGCTACCCAAGGTATCACAGCACAACAGCATGTTGACAGGATGAACAACTTCTTTAATCTTCATGAGATAGATGAAGAGAATGTGACCATGCGATTATTTGTGAAAAGTTTTGGAGGCGAGGTGCGAAAGTGGTTCAGAGCACTTCCCACTGTCGGTTCTTCATAGACAATTTATGGATCATTGGGAGGTAAAGAAAAATCCACTCCAAATTCTTTCCTAGTATGAAAATATAAAGAGGAATGCTAGTGAAAGTGTTCAGGATTACTGTGTAAGATTCAATACTATCTATAATGCCATTCCAGCTGATATCAAGCCTCTGATGGGGCTGTCTTTGATGAAATTCCCAGATGGTTTTGATCCCAACATGGCATACCAATTGAGAGAATGAGATCCTGCTACATTGGAGGATATGCAGAAAATTGCAGTGAGTGTGGAAGCAAATCTGCTAGCTAAGAGAGCTAGAATGAAGACCAAGAAGAAAGTGACCATAAAGGAAGAAGCTTCTTCCTCGGATCATTTGCTTCATAAAATTGAGAAAATGTTTGATAGATTCACAATTGCAGATAAGCCTAAGACATCAATCAGAAATTCAAATTTCGGTGGTCAGCAGCAGCCACAGTTCAGGATTAAATAGTGGGAGCAAAGAGCACAAGATCAATCAGCACAGCAGCAAGTCAAAACACCTCTACAGAATAACTATGTGCATGGCCCAGAGTCAAAGGATGATGAAAATCCAATAGGAGAAGAAAATCACTTTTTTACAGTGAATGGATTGCCTATCTATATCACGGAAGATGAGGAATATTCAGAAAGCTCGGCTGTACAGAAAGATGAGGATTTTATATTAGACAATGAAACAGTCCTAGAAGAAGAATAAGATGAATATCAGAGGGGATATATGAATGCAATGATATCACAACAAAGACAATATTCACTCAGGAGCAGGGATGTATCCATCAATCTGATTCAAAAGCAAAATGAAATAGCACAACTTAAGAATGACTCTCCAAATGTTCAGAAAAAAGGAAAGTAGCTAGCAAATCCTACTTCTAGCAAAGTACAATCTGCAAATGAGAAGTCAAATCAGCTAAGTACAACAAAGGAAAAGTCTGAAAAGTCTGAAAAGAAGGATTCTCCGGTCAAAGAGGTAGATAAAACTACAACCTTTAGCTTAGAGAATGAGATTGCTAAGTTAAAAGTGTCAATACCTCTGACTGAATTAATGAAGAATAGCAGTTATAAGAGTCAAGTGTCAAAGATTTTGAATGTAGATCCCTTGTCTGATACGGTTAATGTGGAAGATGATCAACCCGAGCTTATTTTTGGTCCGGCATTAGAAGGCCAATCTGAGGATAGTGAAGTAGCCCCATTTTACATCAACCTTAGATTGCATGAGTATGTCTTGCATAATGCCATGTTTGATTCAAGATCATCTCACAATCTAATGCCAAAGGAAATTATGGAAAAAGTGGGTCTGGACATCACTCGTAAATATCATGATATTTATTCCTTTGATTCCGGTAGGGTCAGATGTATTGGTCTCATTAAGGATTTGGTTGTGACTTTAGATCAGATTCCAGCAAAGAATGTTCTCATGGATGTAGTTGTGGCCGACATTCCCCCTAGATTTGGCATGCTTTATCTAGGTCATTGGGTGCAAAATTGAAAGGAACATTGCAATTAGATTTCTTCTATGCCACTATTCTCGTGTTTGGTTAGCTGAGAAAATTATATAGAGAGAATAAGATGAAGTATATGATCACAAGCAAGGAGAAACCTTTGAATCATCCAATTAATTTTGTACATACAGATTTAGAATATTTTGTTCTTTATTCAGATAGTGATTTTAATGATGTAAATAGTCAACTAGTTGAAGTGGAAGATGTTCCATAAATAACAAAAAAATTTAGGGTAGTACTTGATCAAGAGAGGCAAAAGCTTGAAAGTACCGTTGAGCAGTCTACATTCCGCCAACAGTAGAAAATTGATGGGCAACATCCAAAGGTAGAAGATCAAGCAGAATTCTAGCACTTGGAGGAAGAAGCCGGTTTATGGAGTATGGATTTTGATGGAGCAGTAGGTAGAGATGGTGCAGGAATTGGGATTTGGGTACGCAGCCCTATTTTCCTACCAAATAATTTGTTCATATAAATTGGCTTTCTATTGTTCTAACAACGAAGCTGAGTATGAGGCACTGATTGCAGGATTGAAGATACTCAAGAAGTGGAATGCAAAGAGAATTTCAGTTTATGGTGACTCAGAATCAGTAATCAAACAAGTCAAGGGTGAATACCAAGCCAAACATCCGCGAATGAGGGCTTACCATAATGTAGTTTTAGATATTTTGAGGTTGTTTCCATATTATACCTTGACATGTGTCCCTCGTACACAAAATGTTATTGCAGATTCTCTTACTACAGCTGCAAGTAACTTAAAGATCCCAATGAATTAAAACAATAAGTTTGAAATTCATGTGAAGCATCGCCTAGTTGTCCCTAATAATATAAGATATTGGCAAGTGTTTCAAGATGACAAAGAAATTGATGATTTCCTGCAAAATGAAGGCAAGTATAAAGATACTTCTATAGATGCTGAGTAAGATGATGGTGAACCAGAAATAGAGGTAAATCAGATGGAAGTCTTACAGTTGAAAGATACATCCCTAAAGGCCTTATACCTTTAGAGGAATTATTTGATCAAGATGATGTAGCCTGAAAGCCAAGCTTAGTGCCGACCGAGAAGGGTGTTGAGGATGTAAATATTGGAACAACAGAAAATCCAAACATGGTAAAGTTGTCAAAGGCATTACCTCCTCAGGTAAAAGCTAAATATATTAGTTTATTGTCTTCATTTTCTGATGTATTTGCATGGGACTATACAAATTTAAAGGAGTACGACAAAAGTATATTTTAGCATATAATTCCTATTAAGCCAAAGCAGAAGCCATTTCGCTAAAACGGAGAAGGATAAATCCAAAGTTGTTGCCGTCAATAGAGAAAGAGGTAAATCAATTACACAAGGCCGGTATAATCGTTCCGATCAAATTTTCAGATTGGATCTCCAATTTGGTTCCTGTGAGGAAGAAGACATGCAAGATTAGACTATGCATAGATTTCAGAAATTTGAATAAAGTTTCGTTGAAAAATAACTACCTATTGCCGAAAATGGACCACATTCCCCAAAAATTAGTTGGAGCATCTCGTATGTCACTGCTCGATGTATATTCCGGCTACAATAAAATTTTGGTTCATGAAGATGACAGGGACAAGACAACATTCACCACTCCTTGGGGGACATTCCACTATGCCAAGATGTCATTCGGTTTAAAGAATGTTGGAGAAACATCTCAGCGTGCCATGGGCATTGCCTTCACAAATGAAAAAGATGTGTTTTTAGTAGTGTATCTTGATGATTTGACTGTCTTTTCAAATTCAAATGAAGAGAATCTTTATCATCTGAAAATTGTTTTTCAGCGTTGCAGAAAATATGGAATATCACTCAATCCCAAAAAGAACTTGTTTGCCATGGATGAGGGGAAGCTTCTCGGTCACATAATATGGAAGGAATCAATCTACATCAATCCTACTAGGGTGGAAGCTATACAGAAGATAGATTTTCCTCATAATAAGAAACAGATCCAAGCATTTAACGGTAAGATGAACTTCTTACGTTGTTTTGTGCCTAATCTAGCTGAACACTTGAGGAAACTCACTAATATGTTGAAGAAGGATAGTGTGATCAAGTGGACCGAGGAAGCTATGAAGTCTTTTAACCTAGTAAAGTTGACCCTTTCATATTATTTTCATTCGCTTCTGAACATACTATGGCAACAGTTCTAATGCGGAAAAGAGATCAGCTAGAAAAACCACTTGCCTTTTCAGTAGGACAATAAGAGATGCAGCCTTGAAATATAACATCTTTGAGAAGCAAGCTCTTGCCTTAATGAAAGCTTTGAAATATTTTCGGGTATATATTCTACACTCTCATATCCTTGCTTATGTCCCTAATGCAGCAGTCAAAGATGTTTTGGTAAAAATAGATCCAGAAGGAAGGCGAGCAAATGGATCGCAGCATTGCTAGAATATGACTTGGAGATAAAGCCAAAAAATCTAATCAAGGGGCAGGGTCTAGCAAAGTTAATGGTGGATTCCAATCTACATGTGTTGGATATAAACTTGATTGTCGCCATGTCTAAAGAAGAAGAAGATAGTTCGCTGATTCAGGGATCTGAAATTTTTCTCCATTCTCCTTGGTATTCAGATATTATATACATGCTTCAGTACCTTTCACTGGCATCGGGGATGGCTAAAAATAAAGGTAGAACTCTAAAACTTAAGGCTACTAGATTTTGCATTTTGAACAATGACCTTTATTGGAAAGATCCTGTAGGTATTTTGCTAAATTGCTTGACCAAAGAGGAAGCACAACAAGTCATGTGTGATTTCCATAAGGGGGACTGTGGAGGTCACTTATTTTGGAAGACGACGGCTAACAAAAATTTGAGAGCAGGGTACTATTGGACTACCTTGTTTGTTGATGTTTATAAAACTGTCACAAGTTGTCATGAATGCCAGATTTTTTAGGGAAGAAGAAAGTTGCAGCCTCTATCTCTCAAGCCAGTCAAAGTTAGTGCACCATTTCAACAACGGGGCCTAGATTTTATTGGAGAGATTCATCCCACATCTTCAGCTCAGCACAAGTGGATCTTAACAGGGACATATTATTTCACAAAGTGGATTGAGGCAATCCCCACTCAGTAGGTCACAGACTCGGTAATAATTCAATTTCTTGAAACAAATATTTTGTCACGTTTTGGTTGTCCTAACAAACTTATTACAGATAATGCAGCCACTTTCAAGTCCAAAAATATGATTTACTTTTGCAACAAATACAAAATTACCTTAGGACATTCTACTGCATTTTATCCGCAATGTAACGAATTGGCTAAATCTTCAAACAAATCATTAGTCAACATAATTAAAAAGCTATTGGAAACCAATAAGAAGAGCTGGCATAAAAAAATGGTTAATGCACTATGGGTAGATAGAGTAAGCCAAAAGAAGTCAATAGGAATGTCTCCGTTCGAGATTGTATATGGTATTGACACGGTATTCTCGACATCTCTCGCAGTCTTGGTTGTTAAACTTCTGCAGGAAGCTGGCAGTGAGGAAGATCATTTTCAGTGGAGAATAAGCCAAATGATCCATTTACAGCAAATGAGAGAGGAAGTTTTTCAGAATACCTTCAGGCTGCAGGAGAGAATTAAAAAGATTTATGATCAAAAGGCAAAGGCAAACAAATTTCAGATCAAAGACATAGTGTTATGATGGGATGCTAGAAACGAGGTTAAAGGCAAGCACAGCAAGTTTGAGAACCTGTGGAAGGGACCATACAAAATTGCTACATATAGAGGTCAAAATTCTTTCCTACTCAAAGAAATGAATGGGGAATATTGTCCAAGAGGACCAATAAATGGTCGGCTTCTAAAACGGTACTATCTCTAAGAAGTTTTCTACCATCACATTTTGTCATTGTACATACCATTTTCTTTCTTTCATTGCAAAGTTTGCACTGTCGCCATTCATTTAGCTTGGGGCCTGAAGTGAAGACTATAAAGTTGAATGTCTAGTTTCAATTTTTTATTATTCAGTGTCAGTTGTTTGAGTTAGTCTCAGTTGATTCATTTAGTTACGAGTCTTGAGTCAAGGTTTTGTATTGGTGTTTTGAAGTTATTGACTCCATATTGCCCAATGGATGAAGGCACTTATCTGCTTTTCCAAAAATATGTGGTTCTTGGCACCTCCCAGGAGCTACCATCCCCATTGGAGCCAATGTTAGTGTCAATATCTTCACACATCCATCAATGATCAAATTTCTCTTTTGCACGCATATTAGGTGTCTCATCCAATCAGCTGCATTCAATTAGGTCATGGATCATCTGATGGTAGTGATTTCATGTTAATTTTCCTCATGACATTCACTTGCTGACCTGTTCCCACATTTTTTTTGTCATTTACTGTCATCTTGTTTCATTTCATTTATAAAAATCAGTTTTAGGGTTTAGTCTCACTAGGTCTTAGGGTTTGTCATCACGGTCATCAAATTTGAATAAAAAGGTCAGCAAACACATGAGGAGGATAAATAAACTCATAAAATCATAAATTTACTTTTGCCATGTTCAATAAATATTTTTTACCTGAAAACTTTGTTTTGAGGTGAAAATAGAGTTTTCCCATTATTGTTCAAATTTCATGTAATTTAAATGTTTCTATATGTAATAAGTGTTCAAATAGTTGTTCCTGGTGACCTAGTGACAAAGTCAACTCCTACCATTACAAAAGGTCAACGTAAAAGTCCACCTGCAAAAAGGCAAAAGTTAGAATGTAAGTGAAACAGAGCATTTTTTAAAAAGCTAGCAAAAAATTAGAAAAGTGGGTCTTGGTTAATGAAAAATTAAAAGAGGGATATAAAAGCCAATCCACTTGTTTAAGTCTTCATTGTTGGAATTGAATGAGCCAAAGGGAGAAAAATTGTGTTTTTGAAGAAAGAAGGCAAACAGGGGAAAAAATCCCAACATTTTGCTAGCATTGCGCACCTGTTGCAGGTTTTCTATTGCATTTTGGTATGGCATTGCACACCTGTTCGGCGCTGCGCTTTTGTTGGAGGCATCCATTTGAAAAAAGTTTATATTTTTGGAATCAGCATGGAAAAATATGGAAGCTCAAAAATAGCTGAGAATTTTGGACAAGTTCTAGGTCTCCAAAAGGGCAAAAAAACACCCAAAAAGTGTCCTCTCTGCCACTTTTATGCCACACAGGAAGTAGTCTTGGGAGAATTAATTTTTGGAGAGGCAAATCGACTTTAAATTTAGAAATTCAAGTTGTTCCAGAAAGTAGACTCACCAAGCTTTCCAATGAGCTATCATGCACCTGATTTGGACTCAGGGAAGCCTTCCAAAATTTTCCTAAATCATTGCACATAGGATCAGTGGCGTTGCGCATAGGATGAATTTAGCTAGTTTTGCCTAAAACTTAGAATTTCGCCTAGTTTGACTACTAGTTGACTTTTTCTCTTATCCTTGGTAAATTTGTGATGGTAAATGATGTAATATGATGTAAATTTGATGAAAAATTATTTGAGGGGGTAGATACATTAGTTAGAGGTGGTTTGAGGTTGAATGAATTAGTTTCCATAATTTTAGAGGCAAGTTGTTCCACTACCTATTTTCTAGTTCCTAGTTTAGATGTTGTTGAAATAGCTCCTTGATTCATGGATTCGACCCCAAATGGCTAGCTTAGGTGGTTTGATGCCTATATTATGTACTTTCTTATTCATTTGTAAAGGTTGGACTCTTGTGGATGCTTTGAGCTTCATTATAAATCACTTATGCAGTTTGGCAAGGAAATGAACCAAGGTTTTGCAGCATTTTGTGGGATTCTTTTGGTATTGTGTCTTGGCATTGTTTCTTCCTTTTTTATTTAGTTTCTCTTATGTGTATATGTGCCAACATCTATTTCTTTCTTCATAACTAAATGAATCAAGAAAAATAGGTGGAATCCATTGATATTCAGTGCTCTGCTTTGAGGATACATTTAGTTTTTAATGTTTTTTGTTGTTTGAGGAAGACTCATGAACTTTGCATGCCCTCTCCAACTCCTCATTGGTCTTAGACTTACCATCACACTCAATTCAAAGCGTCAAAACACCTACCTACCTTGCCCCACAAAACATCCTGCAAATCTGAGTTGATTTCCCGGATCCAAAGATGCCTTCTTCATTTGATCCAGCAACCAACCATCAAAATCAAACAAAATCCTCTGACCTAATATACCTAGTCTAAAACAACATTCATTTCATTCATCTCAAGCTCTAGTTGCCATATTTTAATTGATATTTACAAGGAGAGAGCCCTCTCCCGACCTGGTAGTGCTAGCTACTAGGTTAAGCGTGGTTTGATGTTATCCTAGACCTGCCTTCCTTCAGCCTGAGGTAGATTTAGGCACTAACATCTCGTACCTAACGAGAAACTACCTCTAAGTCATCAATTACCTTGAAAATCTCTACCTTCAAATCGATGGCCTTTTTCAATCCAAGCATGAGTGATTCATATTTGGCAGTATTATTAATGCACTCGAACTCCCAATGGCATGAAAGGATATGTTTCTTGTTGCATGGGTCTATAAGTACACAACCAACTCCAAAGTTGTCCAGTTTCTTTGAACCATCAAAATATAAAGTCCAAATATCATGAGCTAATAAACTTATTCCTATGCTGTTATTACTATTATTGTGTACATCTATATTACATTATTCATTTGTACCAGCTAGAGAACAAGGAAGGAGTTTCAAATGTGTATTTGGTGGAACAGGTAATGGTTGTGCCTGATAACACCTGAGATTAGTTTTAAGAAACCAATCCTAAATATTAGATCAACAAAAGAAACAGACTCATTTTGGCCCTCAAGTGGTGTCATGGTATGTTTCATATATGAGTCACTTTCTACTTGAAAGGGTTATTCCTACCCTTACATGAAAGCCATAAATGTGACTAGATTGTCAGAAAATACCCTTGTAATTTTCTAGACCTGTCTTTGCCGAGGAATACACCATAGGCTTTCGGGATGTCCACAATCACAATATTTATACATTGATGAACTCGGTTATCTTTTGATAATCTAATGAGCACATTATTAAGTTCACCAATAGCTTGGACAAGAGATTTGTCCAGTTGAGCAATTTGTGCATCATTTTTGTCCCATTTAGCAATTATTTTCTTTGCAACATCTAATGGCATTACATTTACAAAAGCAGCAAAGTCGACTAAACAATTATGGACATTATAATTAAAAATTTCAAACGTTAATAAAAAAGGAGGGCAGAGAGTGTTAGCTTCTAACTTTATAAGAATCACTACAGATTCAAGGGGACCATAAGCCTTACGAGACACCTTTTGAGAGGAAGAAGTTGTATCACCTATTGAAGGTTGTGAAAAGGTCTCGAAAATAAGCTCACACTCGCCTGCAATATTTGCGAGCTCATAGATAGAAATGTTTGCTCACGTTTTCTTCATATCTTCCATTATGTTATAATCAATAGTTTCACCTTGAGCATCCAGTGTCGAAGTCTCTGGAGGAGTGGGTTTATTCGAAATTTCCATAATAGTGGACGTGATTTTGTTACTGGAGGAAGTGCTCTTGGAATTGGTTTCATTTCCAAACTTGCTCTATGCATTATGAGAGGGGTTGATTGGTGGTGAATCCTTCTTAGGAACTGCTCCTTTAATTTTTTTTCTGGTCAACTCCTGTTTAGAGATGGACCGTTTACTCCTTAAACTATACTAAACAATTTTCTTCTGAGGAGGGGCCTCACTTTATGGTGGATCTTCAACATTCTTCTTTTCAGCGTTGTAGATACAGTGAAATTCCTTCACTACGTGTCCAATACCTTTGTTTTCTCCAGCCACTACAGGTTATTCTATTTCTTCTGTCTTTTTTGCCTTCTTGTCTTCTAATAGAGAGTCCACAGTGTGTGCAGTCAGAGCATTCATGTTGTGGTTCTATTGAGGGCATGCATTTTTTGAGTGATATCCCTGATGAAAAGAAAAAATAATTATCCATGCTAATACTTTCTATGTTCATCACAACATTCGAGCCATGAGCATATTTGGTGGGTTGATTGTTGTTATTATTTTTATTCCTTCGAAATGGGAAGGACTTACGAGGCTTGTTGCTAGTAGAAGTCTCACTTGACCTTTTCTTTAGTTCTGAGATTTCGTTTGTAAGCGTATTCACCATCCTGGTTAAGCTTTTGATGTCTGATGATTCCTTTTCTTTAGCCTTACTAGAAGAAGGTTGCGACTTCCTACTAGTTTCCTTGGATTCTTTTGATTCATAATCATTTGTAATAACTTCAATTGTCTGCAAGTCCTTTCCTACATTGATCGCTTCCACAAATTTTAATGCTATTGTTCCCTTTGTGTCTCTTTTTATGAATTAGGAAATGCTAGTCAGCAAGGCAACTGTGTAATAATCAATATTGGTTGAATTGTGTGGTTGCTTTCCCAGGGGGAACTTTTTCAATATGTGATTAAACTTTTGATTAAAATATTTCACTTTCTCTTTTTCCCCCATATTGATGTTTTTGATCTCTTTCAATAACATGGTGGGATTCTTTTCATCTACAAATTTCTCGAGAAATAGCTTCTTAAACTCCCTCCAAGTGTGGATTGAATTGACGGGCAGAATATGGTACCATGTTGCTGCTCTACCTTCTAATATATAAGGGAAAATTTTCCAAGAAACATCATCATACCTCACCTCCAACATTCATAGATGTATGTAAAAATCATTGAGGTGATCTTCTTCCTTTGTCTTCTTGTATGGATCATACTTTGATAGCAACTTTTCTGGATGTCTAGGCATCCTATGAAGATTTTCCGGAAAACAAAGAGGCCCTTGGGCCATCCAACCTAAATCTTGGTCGACCATGTTCTTGTCTTTGTGTTCCTCCTCCTTATCGGAATTGGAGGAGTCTTCTCCTTCACCGCCTAATCCGTCAAAGATGTTGTTATGAAACCAGCTCACAAAAAGATAGAAAAGAGAGATCAATGCCTTGGAATTCAACCTCTTCGAGGGGGCAACCTCCATTACACTACACAAATGAACAATTCTTGGATGATACAAATGAAAAGACCTCCTTTCTATATATAGGAGTATAAGGGGTCATAACATAATCAGAGCCGACATAACAATAATAATGTAAGGGCACAATAATAACAATAGTTGATTCTATGGGGCAAAATAGTAACAATATGGGCACTGCATGGGTACATCAATATAATAAGTGGGTTGTACTAATAACAATAAGGGGTTACACTAGTAGTATAGGGGTCTAACAGAGACTGCGCAGAAGGTCAAAACAGCCCCTAGGAGCCTCGGATCTGGAAAAGGAGGTGATTTTGATGTGCGATTAGCGTGCACATCGCTGGGAAAACATGGCTGAAATTGGGGAGCCTTAAGCACTCAGTCACGTTGGGAGCCAGAGGACCGCGGGTGGAAAAAGGTAAAAAGTGCCAATGTACGACGATGGGACCCACAGCCTAGAAACCGGCGGTTTGATCGGGGCGCCCTTGAACAGTAAGAGGTTTTGGAGAAAGTGGAGCGATCACAATCAGTGATTGACGTGTGGCAGCGGAGGTGAGAGAAAAACCACCGTGATCGTGTGTTAACGGTCGAGCAAGTCCACCGCACTCGACGTGCATATGACGTTGGATCTGGAGGAGCCCAGATCGGACGACTGAGATTACGCCCGATGAAAGAAGCAGAACCGACAGGGAAATAAGTTGTGATTTAAAAGGGATTTGGAATCCGTCGACCGCCACGGTGGAGAAAGAGCGTATTCGCGACATAATCGGAGGAACGAGCTGACGAAGCATGCTAGCACCAGTTAGATGGAGACACGTGGTACTCCCTGAGCGTTCATGCTGACGTCGAACAGGGAACTCCAAGCATAGCTGCAAGAGGAGAATCGGCGTAGGCGGGAAAGGAACCAAACAGGCATAGGATCAACTGGTTAAAGCCATAAACAGTGAACCCTGAGAGGAGGATTTGGATAATAATCCAAGCGACCAGAGAGACAATGAACAGTGAACCCTGAGAGGAGGACTGAACACAGAGAGCAGTAAAGCCAAGCAGAGGAGACAGAGGGCCGAGCTAACCACAGGTAGCATCGAGCACTAGAGAGCTTGAAGATTCAAGCCTTCCCATAGAGGAATCTCTCTGGATTGAGCACCACAGTTGGCTCTTTCCACTGTAGACCAAAGGTCACAGAGCTGGTAGGAAGAAAAGGAGTCTGTGAACACTGAGTGGCTTGGGGAATCCAAGAACCACCCTACCAAGCAAAATCTGCTTCAGAAGAACTCATACTGAGTCCCTATATTGTAATTTCTCTGCTATAAGACACAATAAAATAAGGCCACCACTGAAGCTGGACCGGAGACGTAGCCCTGGAGAATAGGGTGAACTCCTCATTAAAAATTGTTTGTGTCTTTGTGTTGCTTACTGTATTTCTCTGTTGTCTTTCCATTTAAAATGTATGTGTATTCACAATCTGATCAATCCATTGTTTCAATAACACAGAGCACACACCAACACCTGAGTCTGTAATACCTTTTGTTTAATAAATCTTCAACTGAGGTCACTCATAGGGTGATTATCAAATTAGCACCACTATTCAAGCTTTATCGCTGTGTGAAATTTTATAGCAGCCCTCTACTTTGGGATTAATATTATTTGAAATGTTAGGAATTACAATGTTATATTTGTTTCATTCATTGGTCTTCCAAATTAAAACAAAAACCCCAAAACAATTATCTTAGATGCTCTGGCTTGATAGTTGACCATTATCTACTTAGAGGTACAACATCAATCTGGCGCCATTGCCAGGGATTCGAATTCCATTAAGTTTTCCTAGGGCAACGATATTCATTATATTCCTTTAAGGTGATTAAAGGTCTAGAAAGGTTAAAATCCTTCACCTGGCGATTCCACTAGCCCATGCCGACACCTTTTAAGCACACCAAATCTCATTCAGAATCTGACTTAGTTAATCCTTTATCAAATCCTAAAAACTTCTGAGAAAAGGCAGTTCTAAAAGGAGACATCAACCATATTCTTCTTCCTCTTCAACCTTGCAATTTGAAGAGTTGGTATCATCCAATCCTTTTAGTAATATTCCATTTAATACTGATTTGACACAAATACCTCCTAGGGTTTCTGAACTATTAGATAGGGGATTTGATTTAGATTCATCTTTCCTCATTTATTCTTTCGAAAAGCATCCAGAGCCCCTGCTACCACCAGGATCACCTAAAACTAAGTCTGAATTGGGTGTTCATTTACCTTAATACAACCCACAAATTTCATATCCCCTACCACCTATTCATTTCCTTCCACTTCTGAACAACCTAAAGAGACCATCTCTGTGTATACAAATCCACTCTTTGAAACAAAAGAGGGTATTCATTCACAGGTCCCAAAGTTAGTTCTTAAGACTCCTTTAAAGTCATTCAGGATATCCCCTCCTTCTTCACCTCCACATAGTCACACACCCCCTCAATCACCTTCTTCTTCCTCTTCTTCATCTTCTTCTTTTTCATCTTTTTCTTCTTCATCCACATAAACACCTCACACACCACCTTCTAATATGGCATTCCAACCTATTGTACAGGCTAGATATGCAACTTTAGTCTTACCTGCTAACCTTGATGCATTCCCAGCTGGATACTTGAAATACCTTCCCAGGTATAATTAAGAAACTGGTCCCATAGTTGAGGACCATCTTCAAGCTTTTCTAGACTTTGCAGACAACATGAATATTGAACAAGAAAATGTTTACATGAGATTGTTTGTACAATCACTTGAAGGAAATGTAAGAATCTGGTTTAGGCAGTTACCTGTAAATTCCATTAGAATTTGGGAAGAGCTTACAAACATATTTAAAAATCAATGGGGTGTAAAGAAATATCCTCTTTACTTTCTGACTGAGTTTGAAGAACTTAAAAGAAACTTTGGTGAACTTGTATCAGATTTTATCAAAAGGTTCAATAAACTTTATCATAAGATTCCCCCTGATTGTAAACCCCTTGAAGCAGCATCTAAGTCTAGTTTTTCTAAAGCCTTTGACGATGATTTTGTTGTAATGCTAAGAGAGAGAACTTCAAGAACTCTTGAAGATATGAAAAAAAATGCTATAGAAGTGGAAGCAAATAGGGCTGCTTCGACTTCCTTGAAAGCTAAAGAGTAAAAGGCCCAAAGAAAACTTAAATCTATTGAAGAAGCCTCTAGTTCCTCTAGTTCTTCTAAGACTAAAACTAAAAAATTCTAAAATAGATGAAATAACTTCTCTTCTTAGAAATATATCTAATAGAATTTCCAAGATTGAGACTCAACCTAGGATAGTTCAACAAATAGTTACTAGACCCCAAAATCAAAATCAAGGTCAGTATAGAAGAAATTCACAATTATAAATTCTTCAGAGACCTAGTAATGATCAATAGGTTCCCACTCCTTTACTAATAGATGACCAACAACTTGATGAAAATACTATGACTATTACTTAAGATATCAATAACATGGATACTTATTCTAATCAAACAGTTATGATTCCTCACTCACAACAAAATCAGGTTCAAGAAGATCAAGAATCCTCACAGGTTTCTAAATATCATGCCTTCTCTAAATTTTAATTGAAGAGTTGAACAAGAGATATGATCTTAGGCCTAGACCCAACCCTGGAAGACCTCCTAAGGAGACTCCAATAATTGAACCTCGTACCAAAGCTACTGAAACTAAAACCACTGTTTTTCTACCATTAAATCAGCCAACTGATACTGCTCAAAATGATAAAAATGCTTTGACTACATTTAATGTTGAAAAAGAGTTAGAAAGAGTTAAAATCCTAGTTCCACTTTCAGAACTTTCCAAAAACCCTGGGTATAAACATAAAGTCTCCAAATGGATACAAAACACCTCGGTTGATGCTGAAAGTGGTATTATTAGTCTGCAAAATGAAAAACCAGTAGTTGTCTTCGGTCCTAGTTCAAATATGATAGATGAAGTAGTGCCTCATTTCTATGTAACTGTTAAGACAAATGATTCCATGTTATATAATTGTATGCTTGGTTATGAAGCATCACATAACCTCATGCCAAAAACTATCATGGACCATTTGAAACTTGACATAACTAGATCCTATCATGACTTGTACACCTTTGATTCTAAAAGGGTGCCCTATTTAGGATTGATTAAGGATTTAGTAGTCACCCTTGCCCAAATTCCAGTGAAAAGTGTAGTGTTTGATATAGTTGTCAAAGATATCCCTCCCAAATTTGGAATACTCCTTTCTAGGTCTTGATGTGCTAAATTAGGGGGAACTCATCATATGGATATGTCTTATGCCACTATTCCAGTTTATGGGGGAGAACAAGTAAGGTTATATAGAGAGGTAAGATTTGTGCATACTGTTTGCAAAACAGACCAGCCAAGGAACCATCCCATTTATGCAATTGATCAGGATTTTGGTTGCTTTCAACTCTCTTCAAACCAAAAACATGAAACTCAAGTTAAAATAGAAGATGTAACTAAAAGTCTTGTACCAAATAAAACTTATTTATGGAAATTATATTTTGATGGTTCTTGTACAGAAGATGGGGCAGGAGATGGGGTAGTTTTAATTTCACCAGAAAAAGAAAATATCACCCAATCATGCAAACTCGACTTCGAAGTTACCAATAATGTGGCTGAATATGAAGCTTTCCTTTTGGGACTACAAGTAGCCAAAAGCTTAAAAGTTCAAAACTTAAGTGTTTTTACTGATTCGGAACTTATTGTCAAACAAGTGAGAAATATTTGCCAGACTAAGCACCCTAGACTTATGTCTTATCGAAATGAAGTTTGGGATTCAGTTGAAAACTTCTTTGATGCTTTTAATTTGACTTATATTCCAAGAGATCAAGATATTCATGCAGATGCCTTAGCTATTTCTGCTAGTTCATTTAGAATTCCTGATCAGACCAATGTACTCTATCAAATACAAGTCAAGTAAATACCATCCATCCCAAACAATCTAAAACACTGGCAGATATTTGAAGATGATGAACATTTGAAATATTTTCTGCAGGTTATAGATGACTTTTGAGTTCTACAAATTGATGAAGATAGAACATAAATAAATGAAAATGATACTTCAAATTTCAATTCAAAAATTGTTTATCATGACATTATTCAATTGTCTAACAATTTTATTCCCAAAGGCCTCATTCCTTTAGAAAAATTGTTTGATCAAAATGATGTCCATCGAAATCCTCAGTCCATTTCTTCACAAGATGACATAGAAGAAATTAATATTAGAACAAATGATGATATTAAAAACATCAAAATTTGTGCATCTCTAGATCCTGAGATCAAAGCTCAATATCATAAGTTACTTCAAAATTATAAGGATGTTTTTGCATGGGCCTATGCTGATCTAAAAACCTATAATACTTCATTAATACAACATAAGATTCATTTAAAGCCAGAAGCAGTTCCTTATCAACAGAAACTTAGGAGGATCAATCCAACTCTTCTACCAACTGTAAAAAAGGAAATTAAGAAAATGCTAGATGCCCAGATCATTCTCCCTCTTAGATATTCTAATTGGGTTGCAAACTTAGTTCCTGCTAGAAAGAAGAATGGAGAAATTAGACTTTGTGTGGACTTTAGAAATTTGAACAAGGCATCATTAAAAGATAACTATCCATTGCCCAAAATGGATCAGTTACTTCAAATGGTTTCAGGAGCACAAAAACTTTCTATGCTTGATGGTTTTTCAGGCTATAATCAGGTAATTGTTGATTCAGCAAACAGAGAAAAGACAACTTTTACTACACCATGGGGTACATTCATGTATGCTAGGATGCCATTTGGCTTAACCAATGTTGGAGCAACATTTCAGAGAGCTATGGATGTAGCTTTTGTGGGTCAGGTAAATAAATTTGTGGTCATTTATCATGATGACATAAATATATTTTCTAAATCTGATCAAAAACATCTAAAGCACTTGATGAAGGTTTTTGATAGGTGTAGAAAATTTGGAATATCATTGAATCCTAAAAAGTCTCTCTTTGCTATCAGAAGGAAAACTGCTGGACCATATAATTTCAGAAAAAGGAGTAGTGATTGATCCCAAGCGTGTGTCTACCATTGAAACATTATCCTTACCTAGAAACAAGAAGGAGATTCAAGCTTTTCTAGGCAAGATTAATTTTTGATGTAGGAGCATCCAACACTCTTCATTAAAAGAAGGAATCCAAAACAGAGCAAGGAGGACGTGGACCATTGGAGCTAAATAAGGGACAATTTCATTAAAATAAGGAATCCAAAACAAAGTAAATGATGGAAGCAATAAGTCTCTAGAAGACTTTATTAAATATAATCTGCCACATATGTATGCATGTAGAGAGAATTAGGGACAATTGAGTGATTCATGGAGAACGAGAGACATATATATATAGAATGAGAGACATAGAGTAATAGATAGAAGTTGTGTAACCAGAGTGTGGGATATAATGTAGTCAAAGGAGAACTTGTGCCTAAGGCTGAAATGCCTTAGAATGTAACTATGTTGTGTATAATAGAAAATTGTGTGTTCAGTGTGAAATTGTGCGCCTGTGTGTATTCATATATGGATTTGAATCCAGTGTTTGTAAGTTTGTTGATCGACCATTGATCATTGTAGGATTGATGGTGATCCATTGATTAACGAAATATTGTTGTATATGAGTGTTCTGTGTGAAGGCAGAGTATAGGAAAGAAATTGTGGTTTTAGCGTAAATCCATTAATAAGCAGAAGATCAACGGCATAGGCAGAAAGGAATGGGAACCGTTAAATCGTTTAGATCGACGGACAGTAATGGTGGAAGGTGAAGGGAACCAGAAGTAGACCTGAGTCATCAGATCTGTAGTTCAACAGATCTAATGGTCATTGGGTGATGAAGGTACATGAAAGATAATTAGCAAAAAGGCGGATTGATACACACAAGTGGTATTTCGGGTGAGTGTGAAGTGGTAAGCTATATTTCGAGGAAGGCACCTGATACCATTCATCGATTGACACATAGCACGAGGGTGGATATGGAAACCACTTTATCAGGCGGTTAATGCCAGTGCTAATTGTGCACCCGAAATCTCTAATACTCATTGGATCTAACGCGAGTAGCTTAATGGTTGAGGATTGTCACGCAAGTTTGATTGATCAGGCCAATGACAACCATCAGATTGAGTCCAGATTGACGGTCAATATTTGATCAGCAATCGCATTTCGGAAAAGTCAAATGACAACGGAAGTGGAGTGGCGATGAGTGATATGGCGATATCGCCGATAAGCCGATGAAGAGTGATCGGAGATAAAGAAGGTCGGAGAGTGTTGTGCAAAGGATTGGAGGAGCGAAACTAACGATAATTTATAAACGCAGGTGTAAAATATTTGAAGTCCAGCCATGCTTTCGAC
The DNA here is from genome assembly GCA_000404065.3 of Pinus taeda. Taxonomy (NCBI): domain Eukaryota; kingdom Viridiplantae; phylum Streptophyta; class Pinopsida; order Pinales; family Pinaceae; genus Pinus; species Pinus taeda. Next base: position 31,823 of record APFE030443514.1, on the reverse strand, counting down.
AGTGTGTTTTCCGTGTATTTCCTGTGTGTCCTGTGTATCCCAATAGAGTTAAAGTCCATGGGTTTTTGAGGAAAAAGCAATGTTTAACGCTTCTGATAAAGAGTGGGCCATAACCCACAAGCCTCAGGATTGAAATTTATAAAGAAAGGGGAAATTGGTTTACCCCCAAAATCTCCTTTCATCATTTGGTATTGTTACCGGGAATAGTGTCCACTCGGAGCTGCTATTCCCACTAAGACTGGTAGCTATATTAGAAACAAACAAGTAAAGTATACTTTCACTTTCCTTTATGAAAATAGATAAGAGTGGAATAAAGGAGACCAACCTCAGTCTTGCGCTTGGTTTCCTTGTTTCGTTACTCTCCTTCCTGATAGATCTTTGTCGCTTCTTCTTCGTCTGCCCAACTTCAAAGAGCACTTGTGGAATCAAAGCAGCATACTACTATCGAAGAACAGAGATCTATATTCATAAATAACACAGGACCAGATATGTGTTATCCATACAAATGCATATATAAATAAACATACAAGAATATGGAGGAAAACTTGAATAGCTTTATTAAGATCAATAATAGCAAGAGGATTACAACCATATGTTCTGACCCAGCATCATCCTCCAGCAAGAAATCCGTTCTTCACCTCAAAATCTTAGATCACCCAACACTATGAAGTTAGACTAGAAAACCAACAACACTTCTCTACAAGATACAAGATTCCAGCCTCCAACCCTAGATCTCTGGGATGAGAGATCCATATATAGATTTTTGAAAAGGTGTGAGTCAACTCTGGGTTTTTTATTAGTGTCCTCTCTCTGATAGTTCTTGGTTCCACTTGGAGATTTCATTGATCTCTTACTCATCCTTGAGCGAATTTTGAGAGTCAAGTGTCATATGAGAAGTTTCTAGAAGATTCCTTGATCATCCACTTAGCAAGCTGTCTCCGCCACTTGTCTATTCTCGTCCATCGCACCCTGTAGAAGGACTTTTCAGTATGCATTGCACCTCCCATGTGTATTAGGTGAGATGCATCGCACTCTCTGCATTGGGCATTCAGTATGGTCCAGTTTTGACCATTTCTGAGCAGTTTCCTGTTGAGAACTTCTGGGAGATGATGTAATCAGCTGATCTTGTTCCTTTAGGTAGTGAAGCAACACTTTTAGGGACTTAGGAGCCCTCAGTTTATGGACATTTATGATTGGGGTGCAGTGCCCAAAAATGTGTATAACAGGTATCAAAGCAGGGAAAGGTTAAAGGGAAAGTTTTCTTGCAAGAAGGAGGAAAGAGTGCAAGCAAAAGGAGAAGGAGGTACAATTGATAAAGTTGGAGAGTTATGGTCTTTACTGTTATGCATATAGCGGCAGCGAAAGGCGAGAAGACTTGTAGCAACCTAGAGTGAGGAGTGCTCAATTGGTGTCAAAGGAGAGAACCAGAAGGATGCCAAAAGACTAAAGCTCAGAGGAGAAAGCTTGGTGAGGTATCATATAGCAGAGGAAGATTGTTACTGTAGAGGTTGGTTGTAGCTCATAGAATATCATGAAGACAGTTCCATAGAGAAGTGGGTAGAATTGCTAAGGACAAGGAGAAGCATATGACCAGGATTCATAAATTTTTGTGCCTCGGGAGTCTGATGTAGGAGCATCTGACACTCTTCATTAAAAGAAGGAATCCAAAGCGGAAGAAGGAGGACGTGGACCATCGGAGCTAAACAGGGGACAATTTCTGTTTAAAACAGAGTAAATGATGGAAGCAATAAGTCTCTAGAAGACTTTATTAAATGTAATATGACACATATGTATGCATGTAGAGAGAATTAGGGACAGTTGGGTGATTCATGGAGAGGATTTGATCAGATCCTTTCAGCAATCCGATCCAATGTTTCCTTATATATATATATATATATATATATAATATATATATATATGATATATATATATATATATATATATATAATATATATATATATATGATGAACCTACGTGTTCAATAGAGGGAGAGACAAAGAGTAATAGATAGAATTTGTGTAACCAGAGTGTGGGATACAATGTCGTCAAAGGAGAACTTGTGCCTAAGGCTGAAATTCCTTAGAATGTAACTATGTTGTGTATAATAGAAAAGTGTGTGCTCAGTGTGAAATTGTGCGCCTGTGTGTATTTCATATATGGAGTTGAATCCAGAGTTTGTAAGTGTGTTGATCGACCATCGATCACTGTAGGATCAATGGCGATCCATTGATTAATGAAATATTGTTGTATATGAGTTTTATGTGTGAAGGCAAAGTATAGCAGAGAAACTGTGGTTATAGCATAAATCCATTAATAAGCAGAAGATCATCGATGTAGGCAGAAAGGAACGGGAACCATTAGATCGTTTAGATCAACGGACAATAATGGCGGAAGGTGAAGGGAGCCAAAAGTAGGCCTAAGTCATCGAATCTGTAGTTCAACAGATCTAATGGTCATTGGGTGATGAAGGTACACGGAAGATAATTAGCGAAAAGGCGGATTTATACACACAAGTAGTATTTCGGGTGAGTGTGAAGTGGTAAGCTATATTTCGAGGAAGGCACCCAATACCATTCATCGATTGACACGTAGCACGAGGGTTAGGGAAATCGCTTTACCGAGCGGTTAATCCCCATGTTAATTGTGCACTTGAAATCTCTGATAGTCGTTGGATCTAGCATGAGTAGATCAACGGTTGAGGATTGTCATGCAAGTTTGATTGATCAGGCCAGCGATAACCGTCAGATCAAGTCCAGATCGACGATCAATATTTGATTGGCATTCGCATTTCGACAAAGTCAAATGATAGCAACAATGGAATGGCGATGAGCGATATGGAGATATTGTTGATAAGTCGATGAAGAGCGATCAAAGATAACGGAGGTTAGAGAGCATTGTGGAAAGGATTGGAGGAGTAGAACTGACAATAATTTATGAATGCGGGTGAAAAATATTTGAAGTACGACCATGCTTTCGATTGTGTGTTTACTATGTATTTCTCGTGTATCCTGTATATCCCGATAGAGTTGAATTCCACGAGTTTTTGAGGAAAAAGTAATGTTTAACACTTCAGATAAAGAGTGGGCTATAACCCACAGGCCTCAGGATCGAAATTTATAAAGAAAGGGGAAATTGGTTTACCCCCAAAATCTCATTTCATCAATTTTTTAAGAAGATTCATCCCAAATTATGCTGAGATTGTAAAACATAGAACTGACATGCTCCAAAAGGATCATGAAGTTAAATGGGTTGTCTCTTCCAGGCATGCCTTTGATCAGATCAAGAAAGCTATCTATGAATCTCCCACCTTGGCCATCCCTGATTACACTAAACCATTAAGTATCTTTTCTTTTGCCTCAGAAACAACCCTTGCTGTTGTCCTACTACAAAAGAATGAAGATTCCCATGACAAACCCATAACCTTTTTCAATAAGATTATGAGACATGTCGAGCTTAAGTATGACATAATTGAGAAGCAAGCATATGCCCTTATTCAAGCCCTGAAATCATTCAGGATGTATGTCCTACATTCTCCTATTACTACTTATACTCCTAACAGTGTTGTGAAAATCATTTTAACTCAACCAAGACTGATGGAAAGAGAGGTAGATGGATCACTCAAATTCTGGAGTTTGATCTAACTATCAAAACTACAAAGTTAGTAAAAGGCCAAGGATTAGCTAAGCTTCTAGCTGAATCCAACTATAAAGTGCTCGGAATCAATTCTATTTTAGAGATACAAGGGAAGAATCCACAAGAACCTTCTCAAACCTTAGATAAGAAGGATTTACAAGAACATTTTGTCCTTGCAGAAGGGGAGAATCCATAATAACCTTCCATTCATCCCGAAGAAGAGAATCCACAAGAACCTTTACCTTCATATCAGATCAGTCCTTTACACATTGATGAAAAATTTCTGTTGTGAGATTGATACCAAGATATTGTAAATTTCTTGATCCATTTTGAATATCCAACATCATTCTCCAAAAAATAGTGTAAAACTCTCAAAATGAAAGTAGTCAAGTATTGTATCATAAATGCAAATTTGTACTGGAAGGATCCACTAAATATTTTGCTATTATGTTTAACAGAATCAGAAACTGAAGGAATCATTGACTAGTTTCATATAGGATTTTGTGGAGGACATTATGCTTGGAGAGAAACAACATATAAGATACTAAGGGGAGGATTTTATTGGCCAACATTGTTCTACAAATAGGAGCAAAGGTTAAAAGTTGTCAAATGTTTGCTAGTAAGCAAAAATTAGCAACTCTTCCACTGGTTCCATCAATAGTCTCAAAACCTTTTAGCCAATGGGGATTAGATTTTATTGGAGAGATTCATCCCACTTCAAGTAATCAGAATAGATGGATTCTCACTACAATAGACTACTTCACTAAATGGGTGGTGTTAGCGCTCAAATCTGCCTTAGGCTGAAGTAAGGCAAGACTCAAGGCCACATCAAACCACGCTCAGCCTCGTAGCTAGCCCTACGAGGACAGGAGAGGGCTCTCTCCGGGTCAAACTCGGCAAAAGATATTCGAAAAGGTTTGAGATAACCGAATTGATGACTGATTTTAGGCTAGATATTAAGTACAAAGACTTTAGGATTGATTTTTTATGATTTTGTTGAAATCAAGGGAAAGGCAATTTTGGGTGCGGGGATGAGGCACAGTTTTTGCAGAGGTCCACTTGGGTCAAGATAGGCAATTGTTTTGATGCCTTAAAGCAGGTGAGATGGATAGATCAAACCGGTGAGAGGCTAAGGAGAGCAAGGGGTCTCAAGGATTCTCCTTAAACTGAACAAAACATAGAATATTAAACAAATTTAAAGGTAGAGCATGGCAATTTCATGGATTCTACCTTAACACTTCATTTGCTTAATAAGAGAAGATTCAAGAGAGATAATGATGCACATACACAAATTACAAGTACTGAGAGAAACACACCATCAATACATAAAGCCACATGGATCCCAAGTAGTGCTGCAAAACCCTGGTCTTCCTTTGCCAAAAATGCTGGTAAAATATGTACAATATAGTTTCAAAACTATCCCAAGAGTCCAACCATGAAAATGACTAAGAAAGTACATAATATAGGCAAGCTAACACATTTCCTTGCCTCTAGGAGTCGAGCTCATCATCCTAGGAGCTGTTTCAACCAATTCTAAACTGAGCACTACAATCTAGGCAATCAAAAGAACTTGCCTCTATAAGCTAGGAAACCAATTCATACATTAATTTTTTGCCATTTTATGAATGAATCTTCTAGAATAGGTAAAAAAGTGTCATGTCAACATGAAATTACATAAATTACATCAAAGAGGATGAAAAATCCCACCAAAAAGTCAAAACTAGTCAATGTTGCGTTTTCCTGAGCTGAAGGTGCAAAACTGGCAAATTTTCCCAACGCGTAGCGCGCCTTTCAGCCCACTTTTGGGGCACTTCCTGAAATCCAAATGAGACTCAGGTGGTCTTGTTGGAAAGGTCTGGATGTCTACTTTCCAACCCAAGTGGAATTTCTTAATTTGGTTCCCATTTTCCCCTTCAAAAATGAATCCCAAGATTGCTTCCTGTGTGTCCAAAAAGGGGCAGAAGGTCATTTTTTGCTTGTTTTTTGACCTTTTGGGGGCTCAAATCTCCATGAAACTTCTTGGTAGTGGCTGAGCAAGTGTATTTTGCCATGAAAAATCCAAAAATGCTGAGTTTTCATGAAATGGACCTCCCCAACTTAAGGGTAGCACACGGCGGGCTACGCGTTGAGGGCAAAAACCTGTTTTTGGCACAAAAAATTCAAAATTGACCAAAATTGCTCCAAATTTCCTGAATTTTGAGCTGGAGATGTATCATTGAGCACCATGCTCCCTCAAGGTGGCTTCAGCCAAAATCTGAAGTGGATCAGGCCTTTTCCTCCTTTTTAGTGCCTTGGCCAATCGTCCTTTGAGTACCTTCATTTTTGCTTTGCACACATGCATGCGGGCCCAATAATGATTCTTCAAGTGGCGGAGCATATCTTTGTCCCTGTTTGCCTTGGCTATCAACTTTTCTAAATGAGTGTTCACCCGAATGAGCATAGACCCTTGCTCAATAGGTGTCAAATCACCGGGTCTCTTGCGAGCCAAGTTTCGGTCTTCTCGGATCCTCCGCAACTCATCAAGAGTGTGTTCATCCTCTAACTCCTTGTTGCGTTGCTCTAAGTATGTGATTGTCCAATTTTCCATTTCCAACTTCTGCTGCAATAAGTGATTTTCATCCTTTTGTTTGCTGAATGATCTCCTTTATCTCCGAGCTAGGAGGATTGATGTCAAGGTCAATGATGTCTATGTCCGGATCACCTGATGGCCCCTCATCAATCATGGGTTGCTTGCCTCTCTCTTGTACCTGTGTTGTTGTCGAAAGTGAGGCCCCTTCCACCTTATGTGGAGATAACAGTCGCTGTGCTGACGAAGAAGGCGAGACCCCTTCCACCTGGTGTGGAGATAATACTCGCCGTGCAGATGCAAATAAGGCCCTGCGGCCTCTCTGATATGTAACACATGCTGGAGTGCTGACATGCTTGGGCTCTGGAATGTGAAACTGATGTGAAGGCCCTCCCTCATCATGGACAATCTTAGGGGATGGTTGTGGCACCGTGAAGAAGTCGCGAGAGATAATATTGTGGAACTTTAAGGTGGAAGTAGGGTTTGGGAATTTAGTAGGTTTTAAGGATTTTAGAGAGGAAGATTATAAAATTTTATGGGAAAATTTGAAGGAGAATGTTGATGAAGATGAGGGAAAAGAGGGATCAAAAATGGGCAACCTTGGATAGCAAAATATTTTGAAACCCTAGCACCATTAAGTCTTTAAATATTCTACAGCGATGTAAGGTTTTGACTTCTCATTTTCATGGCATTTTAACATATTAATTTCTCATTCATCTTGCAAAACCAAAACTAGCCATGGAGGAGAGGCCTACCTGAAATTTGCTTGAGAGAAAAGAGGATTTGGTAGCTTGCTGGCAGTTTATTGGGAAAAAAGCCCAACGCGTAGCGCACCTTTCCCAACGCGTAGCGCCCCTCTGACGCGTAGCGCGTGAACAAAATTACACTGAGAAAATCGCGCTGATGCGTAGCGCGCCCACCCTGATGCGTAGCGCGCACCCAGCTACATAGTGCATTTTGTAGGAGGCTTTTGGAGGCCTTCCCGGTCTCAAAATCGGGTGAAGGATAGCTCGTTGGAAAGGTCGTTGAGTCTACTTTCCAACACAACTAGAAGTTTTCAATTTGGAGTTCATTTTCCTTGTCAAAAATCAAATCTACCAAGACTGGTCAAAATGTAAATGAGGCTGCCTCAAGGCAGAGTGCTGTTGCAGTCAACTTTTGAATGCCTTCCTCAACTCCAAATTGATCTCATGATAGCTCATTAGAAATATATTTATGTCTAGTTATCATTTGACTCATCACAAAATTCATTTGACTAACCAAGCTAGGATAAAGTTTGATTTTCCCAAGGTCACTCCAGAGGTGCATACGATTCTCCTGAGGCAACGATATTTTTGACATTTCTCTAAAACCATAACACCTGTGTAAAAAGTGAAAGAGGTTTTTCTTCTTTGTCATGTTTTGGACAAAAATATCTCTCCGTTTTCCAAAATTCATCTTTTATTGCTCTGAAACATCTTTTGAGTGAAACTTATCCGATGTGTGGAACAAGGGATTTTGTCAAAATGAAGCGAAATGAAGGGGATAGGGGGCTTCTAAATTCTTGAGAAAATTTTTGGAAGTAGGGAGGGATGTTCGGAAGCAAAGGAAAGTGTAATATTAGACATTGAGTGAGGGGAAGGGGCCCAAAAGGGCAAAACACAGGCCCAACCTAGAAAATTGCCAGGTTGTAGCAAGAAACTAGGGTTTGCGCGAAAATGAGGAATTTAGCGGATCTAAGGGATGGGAAGTGTTTAATAAGGTACATGAAGGATAGGGGAAGGTGTATGAACATATGGATACAAGTTTTGCTAATTATTTGACCATCCAAGAGAAATTACCTCCAAAACCCTAAGAGAGGGAAATGGACCTTACCAAGGCACAACTGAAGCATGAATAAGTTGTAAAATGACCCAATGGAACTTGACATGATGATAACAACCATATGAATGATGATAGACTCATCTGAATGATGACATGGACCGACATTTGGACAACTTTAGAAGGAGTGAAAGCAAACCCTAGACCTAAAGCCTAGTGACCAAATTTTGTTTGAAGACTCTTTGAAATGACAAAATTTGACCTTGACACTCTGAGACCGATTTGTAAGAGCATATTTGATCACTGGAGGAAGGCTGGAAAGACTGATACTAACAGGTGGAAACAATTCCAGTGATAAATGCTACTTATTCAGTAGTAATCAAATTTATTGAAGAGAACATCTTATCTAGATTTGGTTGCACAACTCAAATTGTCATTGATAATGCAACATCTTTTTCTAGTGTTAAAATGATTGGGTTTTGCCAGAAATATCAGATTTTGTTACATCATTCAACACCGTATTACCCACAAGGTAATGGCCTTGCAAAATCCTCCAATAAAAGTTTGGTAAAGGTAATAAAAAAGACTCTAGCAGTTCATAAAAAGAGTTGGGACTCTCATTTAGTTTATGAAGTATGGGAAAACATAATAACTCCAAAGAGATCTACTGGAAAATCTCCTTTCCAGTTAGTTTATGGTAAAAATGCAATCTTCCCTATCAATTTGGCCTTACTTGTTTTAAAATTCCTGTAGGATTCAACAGATGAACCTGATGATTTTTCAAGGAGAATAAATCAGATTATCGAACTAAATGAAAATAGAGATGAAGTTCAATACAAATTGAAAAAGTATCAGAGTAAGATGAAGAGTCTGTTTGAAAGAAGAGCCAGGGAAAGGGACTTCAAGGAAGGTGATTTAGTCCTAAGATGGGATTCTAGGAGAGAAGAAAAGGGAAAACATGGCAAGTTTGACAACATGCAGTTTGTACCTTTAGCAATTGCTGAAGTGAAGGGAAACAACACTTTTGTGCTACAAAATCTTGAGGGACTATATTCCACTTATCCTGTAAATGGAAGGTTTCTCAAATATTACATTCAGTGCTAAAAAGTTGAAGTAGATTTCATTACTACCATTGTAAAAATTTCAGTTTCTTTTAATTTTCAAGCTGTTAGTGTGATTTTTTACAGCAAAAGACTCCATAGCCCAAGGAGAAGGCACATGGATCTGCAGGTTCTCTGCATTCTACAGGAGAAAGCAATCCCCAGTTGGAGCCAATGTTGTAGCATTTTTTGGTTTTGATAAGTTAGAATCAATTAGTTAAAAAAATGAAAATATTTTTCAAAAAATGTTAAGCTAGGATATGGACAAAAAGAATACTGAATAAAAATGTTAGGAAATATCTTGATAACATGTCCATATCCAAGAAAATGTTAGAATAGATGACCTAAAAAATGAAGGCAAAAATAAAATGTTAAGTTAGAGAGAAAAGAAAAAAGTAATAAACTCTTAAAGTGTGCAAGTCCAAGTGCCACTACTTTTACTTTATTATGCAAAATAATGGTTGGGTGTAGCTTGTCATAACTGCCACAACCCATGATAGTCAAGTAGTTTAATCTTGACTAGTTCATGCTTTAAATTTCATGTTTTTAGTTAGAGAATAAAGATCTAGCCAAACTATCTAATCTTGGCAGATCAATAGTTAGGTAGAGAATAATAAGGAGGTCATCAGTTTAATCTGAGCCCTTGGATGTTATAAGGTTAGAATTAGATAGTTTTCTCTTCAAAATAAAAAGGAAGGGAAGGGTCTGCTAGCCTAAATGCACCCAATTAACTGAAGATAAGATGTTAGGGCTAAATGGGTAGGTAGAAGAAAAGTTGTAGAAGTACATTTACCATGCTTGATCATGTGTTTTAGTGTGCAGGAGCAGCTATGAAGGTGAAAAGATGTTCACAAGTTGATTTGGTTAACTTTCCCTCATCCATTTCATTCCCCACTACATCCTTGCTAATTTCCACATCATCCCATCATTTCTTAAGCAAATACCCTTTTCCCTTCATTTTCACCATTTCCCTTGGTTTCACACATTTCCAAGCAAATTACCCTCCAAACTCATTCTCCTACCCAAAAACCCCTTAGTGTGAAACCCATTTCCTTTTGAAAAAATCATTTTCCCCTTGTAAAATCCCGACAAAACCTTTTTAAAACCCATAAAACCCCTTTTAGCTTAAGTTTTATTAAACCCCGCATTTCTTAACAAACCTTCGCTATATTCACTTTTTCCTGATATAACTCCATTTAACCCACCACCCTTGGTGTGGTTAAATAAACCTCGCCGTTGTTAACCTTGGTCCCACTCCATAAACCCGTGCATTATGTTTTAACCCGCTATATTTAAACCTCGATTATTCATTAAAATAATTACAAATCCTTTGTAATTATTTCTCGGGCCTGCTAATCTTCATGCCTGCTCCCTTCGTGCATCTTGACCGTGCGATGGTCGTCCGATCACCTGCTCCTAGATCTAACAATCCACAGCCATATCGCGCACTCTTGATCTCTGATCTTTAAAGGCATGAGAGCACACGAGATTCGTGGTTTTGCTCGGGCCCCTTGTGGTTACTTGTCATTCCTATGTTAACTCGCGTGCCCTCAGATAAAAACCACCCCACAACCAAAAGCGGTGCAATGAGCCTCCGAAACTTCTCCCCTACATACGGTAAAACCATCCACTATTCACTTTGCGCCAAATTTTAAAAAGTTAACCATTTACCCGTTTAAATGCGAAAACCCTCACTTTCGCTCTTTTTGTCCGTTTACATAGTAAAACCTATATAGCCCTCCTGCGCCACCCTAAGCCTTTGCAACCGATTTAACCACTGTTTACCTCCTGAAAACACTCTAGACTCCATCCAGAGACCTTTCAACTCAAATGAAGCCATTGTGGCCCTCCCTTTCAACCTGTGTTTTTCTTAACCACTGTTGTATTTTGCAGGTGATTAGTAGAAGACCAGGAGATTGGATAAATGGTTTTTATACCAGTTAAAAACCTGTTTATTCTAGATTCTTGAGAAATGAATTCAAATGATTTTCCTGTACAAATAGAAATCAGGTCTAAACCAAAGACAGAGCAGAAGAAATCATTTACATAGTAAATGTTAAAACATACAATTTACACAGTTAAAAGACATAACATAGGAGGCAAATAAAACATACAATTAAAAGACAAACAGATGATCAATATCCAAACTACCTGATGCTGAGACATAAAAAAACTAAATGTTTTACTGTTGAAATACACAGAAAAAACTTTGAAATGTACAGTAAAAGTAAAAATGCACAGTAAAGGATATTGATAGGTAAATAAGGTCAAAGAGTATCAGATGAAAGGTCAAAAGTAAATATGACATCCAATATGAAGATCAAATAGACAAGCAACTTAAAGGGAAAAATATCAAAGACCAAAGCCAGCAGAACCTAAATAACAAGGACATCAAGCAACAGTTCAATAGCTGTCTCTATCTTCTTGCATGAAGATATTTCCTTTTCCTAGAATAAATCCTTAAACATTCTAGGATATTTTCTTAGTTCTACTATTGTATAAATAACTCTCTTCTCGAGTTATTGAGGGTTCATTGTTCACCATTGAACCAGGTTGACCATTGAATGAGAGTTCACCCTTGAAGAAGCATTTGTAAACATTTGATGTACTAGCTCTTCTGGACCCTTAATACAAAGCAAAGGATTTGAATTCAGTTTCACACAGTTTGTGTTTCCTGTAAGTTTTTCCAGTATTACACATTATGTTTTTCTCATATCCTTATGTCTTACAGAGATACCTAGGTAGGAATAATTATATCTTAATCTATTCCTATAAGCTTCTGAAGTGATAATAATTAAAGATAATGGATTAATGAACTATCTGTTTAATTAATTCCCTCCAAATCAATAAATCATCAGCATCTTGTTGTAAGCATAAGCATATTCTCTTGAACCTTCTAAACATCGGTTAGAGGTTTTCATACTTATGATTGTTTAATTTTATGTCTGAAAAATATAATAATCATATTATTTTTTGTTTTTGCTCACCACTATTCAAGCTTTATCATTGTGTGAAATTTTATAGCAACCCTCTACTTTGGGATTAATATTATTCAAAAGGTTAGGCATTACAATGTTATATCTGTTTCATTCATTGGTCTTCCAAATTAAAACAAAAACCCCAAAACAATTATCTTAGATGCCCTGGCTTGATAGCTGACCATTATCAACTCAGAGGTACAACATAGGGATCTTAGGCACAGGTTACAACAACAAGGTACAAGTGATCAAGATGTGGAATATCATCTCACAAAAAATGGTTTGGTAATATTTAGGGACAGGATCTATGTGCTAGACAATAGTGAGCTCAATAAGCTCATCTTGAGGGAATTCCATGTTAAGTTGTATTTAGGTCTTCTAAAAGGCGTTGATAGTTGTGAAGAATGTTTTATTATTTTCTGAATCTGAAAAAAGAGGTAGTCGAGTTCGTCGCAATATCTTTGGATTGTTAGTAGGTAAAGGCATAGTGTAAGCATCTAGGTGGTCTATTGCAGCCAATTCTGATTCCAGATTGGAAATGGGAGGTCATTTCCGTGGATTTCATCACAAGATTGTGGAAGACATCTAGACAACATGATTCCATCATGGTTATGGTTCACTTCATAGTGGTTAAGTCTACTTATTCATCTAATGAGGTAGCTCAGGTCTTCATGAAGGAGATAGTGAGGTTGCATGGTATTCCTAAGAAGATTGTATCCGACAGAGTTGCCAAGTTCACTTCCAAGTTTTGGAAGGAGTTGTCTGCAAGTTTGGGGATAGAGTTGGCCTTCAATACAACTTATCATCCGCAGACAGATGGAGAGATAGAGTGGGTCAATAGGATTGTGGAGGAAAAGTTGAGAATTTATGTTATGCATCTGCAAAGGAGGTGGGAGGAGTATTTTCCATTGGTTGAGTTTGCTTACAACAATGGGTAGAAGGAATCTTTGAAGATGAGTTGGTTTCAGGCCCTTTGAAGGCAAAGTTGTAATACTCCCATAAGTTGGAGTGATTTAGTGAATATGGTACTGATTGGATCGAACATTTTAGCAAATATGGATCATGAAAGGCAAGTTATCAATAAGAATCTAAAGGTAGCATAAGCTAGGAAAAAGAGTTATGAAAATCAACACAAGGCATTTAAGGAGTTTCGAGTTGGGGAGCATGTGTATTTGTGCATCAAGTCCAAGAGGAGCTCCTTAAGGATTGGATCATGTGTCAAGTTGGCACCTCAGTATTGTTGGCCTTTCGATATCCTTGAGAGGATTGAACTAGTGACCTACAAGCTTCCATTGCATAGGATAGTTAAATTCCATGATTTTTTCCATGTTTCAATGCTAAAAAGATATGTGAAGGTTGTTGATCATGTGATTGATTGGTCTTTCTTACAAGTGGAGCTAGAAGGAGAATTCCAGTCAAAACCTCAATGCATATTGCAACACAAACATCTCATGCTTTGGAATGGAGCAAGTTAAAGTGCATTGGAAGCACTTAAGACCCAAAGAAGCTTCATGGGAGATGGTTGATCAGATGCAGGCTATGTATCCTTCATTATTTGTCAGTTCAGGCAAAGAAGTTTTGGTATATGTACACATTTATGTATTGTTGTTATTGTAAATACTGCAATAAGCTATGTTATAAAGCTCCAATAAGCAGTATGGTTTTCATGTTGTCATGTTTGTTATGTTGGTTTTTCTTTTTAACAAGTTGTTCATTGTTGGATCAAGCAGCGTTAGCAGGAAGACTTACAAGTAACAGGTTGCATGTGTGATTTCCTAGCTAGTTCGTGAATGCATGGTACACGCATTTGTGTATTTATTTCTCTTGCTATCATTAGCATGGGTTTTTCCAGGTGTGACAGTGGTTTCATCCTTACCTTTCCATTTCCAGATAGCCATGGTGTGATGGGGTTCTTTTATTTGGTTAAGCTTTAGATTTTCAGATGGTTTTGGAACCGAGTGAGGTAGTATCAGGAAAATTCCCATACAACCTAGGAATCCCTTGATTGTTTTTGGAGGGATTGCAGTAAATCCTAAGAGTGGAGACAAGAAAATTCCTCAAGGTATTGATGAAGAAACTTTGAGGCATCCAAGCTTGTTTTGGGCCTAGTAATTGTAACACCACCTCCCATATTTACCCACTTTCACCGTCCTATTTTGGTAAATATGAATGGAGGGCTACTATAACATGACTCAACCTCTCTAAGTATAGTTAAGGAAGTGGAATCAACAATTTGAAAATTTACTAACTTCCCTCAGGTGCTACAGGACCCCCAGGAGCTAAACAACCAATCCAAGTTCCCATACCCTTAGTTAACTTGTTTTTTAAGTGATATGGACTCCCAAATTCTTGCATAACAAGCCAAGTCAGCGATTGTAACCCTCTAGTCACATGGATGACTTTGCCTCCTAGTGACTGTAGACTAAATTACACAATTTTGTGCATTCGACCCTAAGATCCGAGCCACTTTTTTAGGGCTAGAATCCAGACCACTGCCTAGAGCTTGATAGAACTTTAATAAATGATAAAGGATGCTAGGACAAACCCTCTATCACAAAACTTAGACAAGGACTTGAGCTAACTTGGTCTAACCATGATAGTCATTCCGTCAAACACATAGTGAACATGAAATATACAGGTCATGAATGCATATCTGAACATAGAGATATGATACTTATCTTAGAATCATCAAGAAGGTATAATTCCATCTCACAATAGATGAAATAACATTAATTATGTCTTCCATTCAATAGTCATTCATTTATTAACCAAACATGATGAGATCCATGGCTAGAATCTATCTTAAAACAATTCTTATAGCCACCTATAATGGGGATAATAATAATTATAGAACACCCATTAAAGACACATAATAATGAGTATAATTACACATGACATACAAGAGGAACTTAGCTCTTATTAACATATGAAAAAGCCAACCAAGTTAGGGACTTCCACGTACCACCTGATTATAGATTGGATTGAACCAAATCTTTCTTTCAACAAATCACCCTAGTGTCATATTCCAAGCATGAATGTGTGATCTCATGGGATAAACCAATCCATAAACAACCAAGAGAGTCCAAGAGTTAAACCACCTTCACCCTCACCCTATCGTGATCTCACTTAACTAGTCCCAAGATCACAAAACCAAATCAAGCTTGGATGCCCTAGTATTCCTTCACCATCCCTTAAGGAATTTTCTTATCCCCATCCACCTGTCGAGGGCTTCCTGAGAAAACCATCTCCACTCCTAACCCTTGGGATTTTTCTTGAGACCACCTCACCCAGATCCAAAAACTTCCGACAATCCAAAGCTCAACCAAGAATGAATCCCATCACACCATGCCTATCCGGAAATATCAAGGAAAAACTGAAACCACTGTCAAAATAGGCAAAACCCATCCTAATGATAGCAAATGAACCAAATATAAACATGGATATACCATGCATGACAAAAAAAGCTAGCAAATAATGCATACAACCTGTTACCTTCAAGTATTTGGAAGTCACTTGATCCAACTATTCCTTGCTTGATCCTTGCTTCCCTTTGCTTTCCTTGTCCTTCCTTTGCTTGCTGACTTTCTTTCTCCTCTCTGAAACCAATTCCAAAACTAAACTAACAAAATCCCGACAAAAGTTTTGAACTCATCCTTAGAATCCTTTTTATCATTGATGCCTCTAATTCCTTCATTTTTCTCTATTTTCCTTCAATTTCCTCCTCATGCAAACCTAGGACCTTTCATCACCCTTTTCTCCTAATTTTCTTATTTTCATAAAGTAAATGCCAATACTTCCTTTTTGCCTTTTCAAAGCCTTTTCCAATGCCTTTTCCAATTTCCCTTACAAATAATAAACAAAATGAACACCCACTAGGATGTTTTTCCCAACATTCATCTTGGAATACGTGTCCCATGAACTTGGTCTTATTTTTCCTTTATTAACTTTATTACATGAACTTTTAACCCGAGGTTGTTACAGACCCCTCCCCCTTAGGGAAGCATCATCCTCATTGTTCTATGACACCTATAACTAGCAAGACCGCTGAAAACCAAAACATAATGCCCATGGAGCTTTATAACTTAGCTCGTTACAATATTTACAATGAATAACCTACTCAAAAGAAAAACCATCATGACAAACATGATAAAACAACAACCATACTTCTTATTGGAGTCTTATAACATAGTTCATTGTGGTATTTACAATAGCAACCATAGATAAATATGTACATGTACTAAAACTCATTTGCCTCAACTGGAAAATAATGAAGGATACATAGCCCGCATCTGATCAACCATCTCCCATGTAGCTTCTTCGGGCCCAAAGTGCTTCCACTACACTTTAAATTGCTTGATTGCTTTGTTCCATAGCATGAGTTTTTTTTGCTGCAATATGCACTGAGGTTTCCGCTAGAATTCTCCTTCTGGCTCCACCTGCAATACAAACCAATCAATAACATGATCAACATCTTTCACATATATTTTAAGAAATGAAACATGGAAAACATCATGGACTTTCATTGTTGGAGGTAGTGCAAAACTGTAGGCGACTAGTCCAATCCTCTCAAGGATCTGGAAAGGCCCCTAATACCGAGGTGCCAAATTGGCACATGACCTAATCCTCAAGGAGATCTTCTTGAGCTTGATGCACAAGTACACATGCTCCACAAACTGAAACTCCTTAAATTTTCTGTGTTGGTTTGCATAACTCTTATGCCTGTCCTATGATACCTTTATATTCTTCTTGATAACCTACATTTCAAGTTCCATCTCCGTAGAAATTAATGTGTCTATTCAAAACTGCTCTTGAAATTTACTAAATCACAATACTTGAAGCTACTTTACTGATCTATGGAAGTTAATCCATCATCTAGAACACAAATCATAGACATGAAAAAGGAAACATCACACATGCAAAGAGATTTATCTAGGGGAAAGTAACTACTCAAAACCCCTTACAATCTATATTGCATTAATCAGAGAATAGAGATGAAATACATATGCTTTCTCAAGCTTGAGCACACCCTACAAGTGTATAATCTATCCCTCTTCTTGACTAATTGACTATGGCCAACACTTAGCCAATTTTCAAACCCTCCAAGCTCCTATTTCCTTGTGATGTTCCTCTGGGAAGTTAGCCCCTATTATTTAGGAATTTCCCACTATTGAATTGCGCAATTCCTCTAGGTCCTTCCTCCAACTGCATGCACCACTTCTACACATTGGAATATGATATAATTGATAGGACATTACCTTGGAATCTCCATATCAACTGGGTAACTCAAATTCTCTGCATGAAACAATTATTTTGGGTTAATTGATCAGTTAACGGGTTGATCATTGAGTGTGGTTGAAGTTCCACTTCCACAAATTGACCTCCACTAGTTCTTCTGATAGCTAGAACTAGATTAACTAACAATAACTCAAATTAACTAAAATAGATTGCTACAAATTAGCGATCAAACATACTGAATTGAAATCAAGCTTCCCCAAATCGAATTAACTGAGTTAACTAAGTGAAAAGTGCCATGTCACCTCAATTAATTACCTCCAAGATTTCAGCTGAAATAGAAATTCGAATTTTCATTAGTTTGACCAAGGCAAAGTCAAACTGAGATTTTTTGGGTGCATTTTCAACACTCCCTCTCAGTAAGAAAGGGATTATCAACCACCCCTATCCTGCACTTATGGAAATCAAACTTCCCTCTTGACAAGGCCTTTGTCAAAATATCAGTATCTTGTTCCTCTGTCAGAATGCACTACAGCAACATAATCTGCCTCTGCACACAATCCCATAGATGGTGATACTAGATATCAAGATGCTTGGATCGATCATGAAAAACAAGATTCTCAGAGAGTTTGATGCAACTATTATTATCATAGTAAACCACAGTTGGATCCATCATCTGACTAAACAAGACAACAAGTATCTTTCTCATCCAGTTCGCCTCACATGTTGCTTGACTTGAAGCCATGTATTGTGCTTTTACTAAGATGTGTGCCACAAATATTTGCTTCATGATGTACCAAAAAACCGTTGTGGACCCAAAACTAAAAATTCCACCTAATGTACTATTTCGGTCTGATGAACTCCCCACCCAATCTTCATATGTGAAGCCACATAGCTTCACTCCCTCTCTCTGTTTGTACCAAATTCCAAACTCGGTAGTTCCTCTAAGGTATTGTAGAACATGCTTAGATTCCCTCCAATTCATTTTGGTTGGCCTAACCATAGCTTAGCTAAATGATTGATTGCAAAGGACATATATGGTCGCGTGTTCGCTAGATACACAAGTGAACCCACCAACTGTCGGTAAATAGTCGCATCCACTTCCTCACCTGAAGTGGCATCCTCCTTCCTCCAATTGGTTGCTAATGGATTCTTCATGGGTTTGCACCTATACATGCCAGAAATTATGAAGTATCTCGTTGGCATACTTTCCCTGAGATACAAACAGTTCACCATCATCTTGCCATACTTCCAATCCGAGGAAGTAGTGCATGAGGCCCATGTCCTTCATCTCAAAGTCTTCTACAAGGTCCTCCTTGCAAGATCTGGTCAGATGATCATCACCAGTCAGAATCAAGTCATCAACATATAAAACAATAATCAACAATCTACCTTCTACCAAAATATGATAGAGGTTTGCATCCACTTCACTTTTGGTGAATCCCAAGCTGGTGAGATAGTTATAGATCCTGGTGTACCAAGCATGAGGTGCTTGCTTGAGACCATACAACACTCACTTGAGTTTGCACACATGAGACTTTCGATCAAAAGTCTCAAATCCTTTTGGTGACTCGATATACACCTCCTCCTATATAACTCCATTGATGAATGTTGTTTTCACATCCATTTGGTGGATCTTCCACCCCATCTGTGCAACGAGAACAAGGATTGATCTTATGGATGAGCACATTTCTACAGGAGAAAATCTCTCCTCATAGTCAATCCCCTCAACCTGAGAGTACCCCTTGGCCACAAATCTAGCCTTGTACTTTTCTATGCTTCTATCTATTGCCTGCTTCACCTTGAAGATCCATCTCTAACCCACAATTTATTTGTCTACTGGTCTTGGGACCGCTTCCGAAAGAATGTTCTTTACAATGGATTAGTACTCCTCCACCATTGCTTCAACCCGTACTGGTTGTTATACTTCTTCCTTCAAAGAGGATGGCTCAGTGTCTACTAGCTTATTCATTAGAGCCATGTAGCAAGTGTATCGTTCTGGTGACCTTCTCTGTCTACCTTGATTTGAAGGATCACCCACATTCTCCTTCACATAATACACAAGTCTCTCAACTTATTTGGTTCTCTTCCTACCTTCTCTGGATGGTTCTGCTTGAGTGGTTGTCTCTACTCTTTGCTCCTCAGCTTTTGGCTACTCCACAGCATCCTGAGGCACCTTCTTTGGAGCTAAAATCTCCTCCTTTGGTGGGATATGAAGCTCCCTCTTAAGAGAGCACCACATGGATTTGTCTTTATCAAATTTTACATCCCTTCGCACGATTGTCATTATGAGGGATGGAAAGTACACATAGTAGTTGTGAGGAGTTTCTGTGTAACCCACAAATACCCCCAAATCTATTGTCAGCTCTAGCTTCTTCCTTGATTATTTGGAGACATGGCAATAAACAGAGACTCCAAAGATCCTGAAGTATGACACGTCTGGCTTCTTCCCCGAGAAGGCCTCCTCTGGTGTAATCATGCCAAGAATCCGATGAGGACTCCTATTCTACAAATAGACCATTGTGTTGCATGATTCAGCCCACAAGTGCAGAGGTAGGCTTTGGTCATGCAACATCATCTGTGTTGCTCCCACAATGCTATGGTTCTTCCTCTCAGCCACCCCATTCTATTGTGGGTTGTGGGGTGTTGTCAACTCTCATTGAATGCTTTCTTTTGCATATAAATTTTTGAACTCATTCGACATGTACTCACCTCCATTATCACTCCTAAGAACCTTCACCTTCTTTCCCATTTCTTTCTCCACTTGTGCCTTGAACTCTAATAACTTCGAGAAAGTCTCATCGTTCTTCTACATGAAGAATATCCAACACTTTCGCGAGAAGTCATCAATAAATATGACAAAATATTCATGCCTTGCAGTGAAGGATGTTGAGAAAGGTCCACGAACATTAGAGTGGATCCTTTCAAGGACTGCATGTGCTCCTTTGTCCCTGTCATGGAAAGTGGATTTTGTGTACTTCCCCAAGGTACACCCTTTACACATATCCTGCTGATCTAGTGCTCCTCTATGGAGGCCTATGGTTATTTGTTGCATGATATTCAAAGTGCCATGATGAAAATGGCCAAGTCTTTTATGCCAAATTTCACCGACATCGCGGCTCTACACCTTCTCTGCCTTTGTGCTCAATACAACACAATCCTCGACATCTAGCTTATAGAGTTTCTTCACATGACTCTTGATCTTATTCACTTGTCTCGTGGCTATGATCGCGTTGTAAATTCCATCATCTCCCATCTCAATGTGCATATAGAGATCTTTCTCCTCCAAATCACTAAAAAATATTTATTCCCCATCATATGGAATGAGGCACCGTTGTAGAGGTACCACACACTTCCCATCATTATGTCAATCATGCATGCAATAAGAGTAAAGTCAAGCTCAAACTGTGAAGTCAAGGCTTCACCTGCTGCTCCTCCTGAGGTCTTCTTGCTTTTATTTTTGTGTGGACACTTTGTGGCATAGTTCCTGAATTTGTGACAGTGAAAACACTTGATTCTAGACAAGTCTTTGTTCTTTCCCCCTTGACTAGATTCTGCTTTGGATTCTGATTTCTTCCTTTTACCTTTATTTTCCTTTCCATCCAAGACACGGTTCTCCTCATCCTCGCCCTTGGTGAAGTTATGTCGCTGATATTCCGCCTTATTTCCTCCTGTACTAGATCAGACCATATGCTCCCAACTTGGTAGTTTCTCCAGGCTACCATTGACTCAATCTTGATAGCTATGTCAACTCTTGGGAACACCCAAAAGTGATAGAGCTACCAAGTCTTCTTCAGGGATGTTAACATCAACCCCGCCAAGTTCATCACGACATTGCCTAAACTTGCTCAGATACTGCAGAATTGTGTCATTCTTTTGCATCTTGATACTTCGAATCTTTTCCTTGAGTGTCAGCTTCTTGTGGTCACTACTATTCTTGAATAATTTTGTTAGTGCTTTCCACATCGCAAACACAGTCTCTTTTCCATGGATATTTGAGAAAATATGATCCTGTACTCCCTCCAATACGATTCTCCTCACCTTGGCCACGTCTTTCTTCCACTGAGCAAGATTATGGGCATCATATGCTTGGGGTTTTATTACATCTGTCTTTATGTATTCTAGTAGCCCATTGTCATACAATACTGCCTCCATGTGGTCCTTCCATGAAACAAAGTTTGAGGTGCCTTCCAAGTCATACTCTAGCTTGAGTCCATTGAAATCCATCTTCTTAGTCCTGAAGAAAACCTACGATGCTGATCTTCAAATTCGAACCTCTTGCAATGACAACTTCAAAATCTATGCTCTACAATGATTCCAGCTCTGATAACATGTATAAATTAATGTGTAGATTCAAAACTGCTCATGAAATTTATTAAATCACAAAACTTGAAGCTACTCCTCTAATCTCCGGAAGTTAATTCACCATCTAGAACACAAATCATAGACATGGAAAAGGAAAAATCACACATGCACAAAGATTTATCTAGGGGAAATAAACTACACAAAACCCCTTACTATCTACATTGCATTAATAAGAGAATAGAGATGAAATACATATGCTTGCACAAGCTTGAGCACACACTGCAAGTGTATAGTCTATCCCTCTGTCTGCCTGACTGACTCTGGTAAACACTTAGCCAATTTCAATCCCTCCAAGCTCCTATTTCCTTGAGCTATTCCTCTAGGAAATTAGACCCTATTATTTAGGAATTTCCCACTATTGAATCACATAATTCCACTAGGTCCTTCCTATAACTATGTGCACCACTTATACACATTGGAATATGCTACAACTTATAGTACATAGCCTTGGAATCTCCATCTCAACTTGGTAACTCAAATTCTCTACATGTAACAATTATTTTGTGCTGATTGATAAGTTAACGGGTTGATAACTGAGTGTGGTTGAAGTTCCACTTCCACAACTTGACCTCCACTATTTCTTCTGATAGGTAGCACTAGTTTAATTGACAATAACTCAAATTAACTGAAATAGTTTGCTACAAATTATCAATCAAGCATATTGAATTGAACTTAAGCTTACCCAACTTCAATTAATTGATTTAATTGAGTCAAAGTGCCACGTCACCTCAGTTAAATACCTCCAAGATTTCTGCTGAAATAGAAATTTGAATTTTCTCTAGTTTGACCAAGGTAAGGTCAAACTGATATCTTATGGCTACATTTTCAACTCTCCCTCTCAGCAAGAAACAGAGTATCAACCACCCCTATCTTGCACCTGTGGAACCCAAACTTCCCTCTTGATAAGGCCTTTGTCAAAATATCAACATCTTGTTCCTCTGTTGGAATGTATTGCAACAACATAATTTGCCTTTGCACACAATCCCATGGATGGTGATACCAAATATCAATATGCTTGGATCGATCCTGAAAAACAGGATTCTCAGAGAGTTTGATGAAACTTTGATTATCACAGTAAATCATAGTTGGATCCATCATTTGACCAAACAAGCAACAAGTATCTTTCTCATCTAAATCGCCTCACATGCTAGTTGACTTGCAACCATGTATTTTGCTTCTGTCGAGTCGAGTGTTGTAGATCTTTGCTTCATGTTGTACCAAGAAACCACTACAGACCCAACACTGAAAATGCCACCTGATGTATTCTTTTGGTATGATGGACTCCCCACCCAATCTGCATTTATGAAGCCACACATATTCACTCCCTCTCTCTGTTTGTACCAAATTCCAAACTAGGTAGTGCCTCTAAGGTACCGTAGAACATGCTCAACTACTCTCCAAAATAGTTTGGATGGCCTAACTATAGCTTGGCTCAACTGGTTGACTGCAAAGCACATATTTGATCATGTGTTCATGAGATACATGAATAAACCCACGAGCTATTGATAAACAGTTGCATCCACTTCCTCACTTGAAGTGGCATCCTCCTTCTTCCAGTTGGTCGCTAGAGGAGTCTCTATGGTTTGCACTCGTTCATGCAGAGCCTCATGAAGTATCTCATTAGCATACTTTCCCTGAGAGACAAACAGTTCCCCATCACCTTGCCATACTTCCAATCTGAGGAAGTAGTGCATGAGACCCATGTCCTTCATCTCAAACTCTCTTGCAAGATCCTCCTTGCAAGATCTGTTCAGTTGTTCATCACCAGTCAGAATCAAGTCATCAACATATAAAATAATAGTCAGCAATTGACCTTCTACCAAAATATGATAGAGGTTTGCATCCGCTTCACTTTTGGTGAAGCCCAAATTGGTGAGGTACTTATCGATCTTGGTTTACCAACCACAGGGTGCTTGTTTGAGACCATACAATGCTCGCTTGAGTTTGCACACATGAAATTCCTGATCAAAAGTCTCGAATCCTTCTAGGTTCTTGATATACACCTCCTCCTCCATAACTCCATTGAGGAATGTTGTTTTCACATCCATCTAGTGGATCTTCCACCTCATCTGTGTGGCCAGAGCAATGATTGATTTTATGAATGAGTACCTTGCTACAGGAGAAAAGGTCTCCTCATAGTCAATCTCCTAAACCTTAGAGTACCCCTTGGCGACAAATTTGGCCTGGTACTTTTCTATGCTTCCATTTGCTGCCTACTTCACCTTGAAGATCCATCTCAAACCCACAATTGATTTGTCTTATGGCCTTGGGACTACTTCCCAAACATTGTTCTTTACAATGGATTCGTACTACTCCATCATTTCATCAACCCATATTAGTTGCTCTACTTCTTCCTCGAAAGAGGATGCCTTTGTCTCTACTAGCTCAGTCATTAGAGCCATGTAGCCAATGTACTGATCTGGTGACCTTCTTTTTTTGCATTGATTTGAAGGAGCACCCACATTCTCCATCTCATCCTACACAAGTCTCTCAGGTTCTCTAGTTCTCTTCATGCCTTCTCTGGATGGTTATGCTTGAGTGGCTGTCTCCACTCTTTGCTCCTCAACTTGTGGCTACTCCACAACAACCTGAGGCTCTTCCTTTGGAGCTAAAAGCTCCTCCTCTGGTGGGATCTGAAGCTCCCTCTCAAGAGAGCACCGCATGGATTTGTCTTCATCAAATTTTACATCCCTTCACACAACTATCATTCTGAGGGATGGAAAGTACACATGGTAGTTGTGGGGAGTTTCTGTGTAACCCACAAATACCCCCAATTTTGTTGTCCACTCTAGCTTTTTCCTTGATCCTTTGGAGATATGGCAGTGAACAAAGGCTCCAAAGATTATGAAGTATGACACATCCGACTTCCTCCCCGAGAAGGCCTCCTCCAATGTAATCATGCCAAGAATCCGATGAGGACTTCTATTCTGCAAATAAATCGTTGTGTTGCATGCTTCAACCCACAAGTGCAAAGGTAGTATTTGGTCATGCAACATCACCCATGTTGCTCCCACAATGCTACAGTGCTTCGTCTCAGCCATCCCATTCTGCTGTGGGTTGTGGGGTGTTGTCAACTCTCTTTGAATGCCTTCTTTTGCACATAAATTTTCGAACTCATTCGACACGTACTCACCTCCATTATTGCTCCTAAGAGCCTTCACCTTCTTTCCCGATTCTTTCTCCACCAGTGCCTTGAAATCTAAGAACTTGGAGAAAGTCTCATCCTTCTTCTGCATGAATAAGATCCAACACTTTTGCAAGAAGTCATCAATAAAGACGAAAAAATATTTGTGTCAGGCAGTGGAGGTTGTCGAGAAAGGTCCACAAACATCAAAGTGGATCCTTTCAAGCACTGCATGTGGTCTACTGTCCTAATCATGGAAAGATGATTTTGTGTACTTCCCCAAGGTACACCCTTTGTATGTATCCTGCTGCTCTAGTGCTTCTTTATGGAGGCCTTTGGTTGTCTGTTCCATGATCTTCAAAGCGCCATGATGCAAATGGCCAAGTCTTCTATGTCAATGTTCACCGACATCACGACTCTACACCTTCTCTGCCTTTGTGCTCAATGCAACACAATCCTCCACATATAGCTTGTACAGGTTCTTCACACGAACCGCGATCTTCTTCACATGTCTCGTGGCTACGTCTCAAGAATGCCTTTCCTTTGTTGAATATCATATCATAACTACGGTTTTCCAAAACTACAACAGAGACAAGATTCTTCTTTAGACTCGGAACAAACATCACATCCTTGAGTCTGAGAGGGGAGCCTCACTCTCTCTTAAATGTTACTATACCAATCTCGATCGTGTTGTACCTTCCATCATCTCTCATATCGATGTGCATTTGGAGAATTTTCTCCTCTGAATCACTGAAAAAATCTATATTCCCCGTCATATGGAACAAGACACCATTGTTGAGGTACCACATGTTTCCCATCACTGTGTTGGCCATGCATGCAATGAGATTAAATTCAATCTCAAATTGTGAAGCCATGGCTTCACCTACTACTCCCTGTGAGTTCTTTTTTCTTGTCTTCTTGTGTGAACAATTCATGGCATAGTGCCTAAATTTGTGACAATGAAAGCAGTTGATTCTGGGCAAGTCTTTCTTCTTGCCCCCTTGACTAGATTATGCTTTGGATTGGGATTTATTCCTTTTCCTTTTCTTTGTCTTTCCAGCCAAGGCACAATTATCCTCATCCTCGCCCTTAGATGAAGTCTGGTCTCTGGTATTCCACCTTATTTCCTCTTGTACTAGGTTAGACCGTATGCACTCTCAACTTGATAGTTTCTCCCTACCATTTATTGAATCTTGATAAATATGCTAACTCTTGGGAGGACCAAACAAGTATCTTTCTCATCCATATCGCCTTACATGTTATTTGACTTGTAGCCATATATTTTCTTTCTGCCAAATTAAGATCCACAAATCTTTGTTTCTTGTTGTACCAACCCCAACCTTTCAAATGAGCTAAAGTTTGAATAGTCCAAGGTTTTCCCTAAGGAATTTGATGGCATTATCGGGGCAAAATATTTCTTTGAAAAATTCCAAAGCTGATTTTTGAGATTGAGACAAAAAAAAAAAGAAGCCAACGGTAGGCCATTAACGCAATTACCGGCCGATAAAGCAGTCCGGTCAATTCTGAGTATTTTTACTGCGATAGCAATTGCATTCTCCCATCTAGCCACTGTCTGCATCGACCGCTTTAATATCAAATTGTGTATGCATGCATACCTCACACGCATGACCCGCCTGAGGTTGGATATATGCAGTGATACGCATGTTGGAAATGGCTTTTTAA
This sequence comes from Pinus taeda, assembly GCA_000404065.3. Lineage (NCBI taxonomy): Eukaryota > Viridiplantae > Streptophyta > Pinopsida > Pinales > Pinaceae > Pinus > Pinus taeda. Next base: position 5,342 of record APFE030443514.1, on the reverse strand, counting down.
TATGAATGCGACTCCTACGTGTGGAGGACGCCCAAATGGAATGCTACCGCAACACTTATTTGTGGAATAGGAATATACACATTGTGTATATGTTTGTCAATTTGTCATGGTAGGCTACAGCATATACACATTATGTATATACATGCTAGCGTAAAGTCGGATATTTTATTTACTGAATCGCATACACATGCATGCATAAAGTAAATGTGTATTGAATGGCTGTAAATTACTAAAGACTTTTGGATCAAGGTACAGGCGCAGCAGCAGAAATAAAGTGCCACCTTCCATCTCATGTTCTGAAGGGTTTGTTGTGATAGCTATGGATGAGGATGTGCTTTGCAAGGGCCCTTTACATGGAGGATCTGCAAGGCCATTGAAGGGTTCCATGAAAAGACTGAAACAAATTGGGGAGAAATTGAATGATGGGCTTATATTCATGGGAGGTGCCGTTTCAGCACTGTTGCTTGTATGGGCTTTCTGGAGAATTGGGTATACAAATTCAAGCATGGAAATGGCCCAAAATGCCCTTACCAATGTTTCAGTAATGGGAATAGTGCGAGTACTGATAGGAACAGAGCTGATCACAGTGTTGATGAATGGGAGAAGAGTTCTGAGAATTTTTACAACAATCCTGAAGTCACTTACACTATTGGACAACCAATTAGAGACTGGGATAGGAAGAGAAAGCTGTGGCTTGACAGACACCCACAAGTGAAAAACTTCACTGATGATGGGAAACCGAGGGTTTTAATGGTGTCTGGGTCTCAGGCTATCCCTTGCAGGAACCCCATTGGAGATCATCTGCTTCTGAGGTTCTTCAAGAACAAGGTGGACTACTGCAGGCTCCATGGGATTGATATATTTTACAATAATGTGCTGTTGGAAGAGCACATGTTCACTTTCTGGGCCAAGATTCCTTTGGTGAGGGCAGCCATGGTGGCTCACCCAGAGGCAGAATGGATCTGGTGGATGGGCTCTGACGCAGCCATCACAGACATGGATTTTGTGATTCCATGGGAGAGGTATACGGATTACAACCTGGTAGTACATGGCTGGGATCATCTGGTGTATGAGAAGCGGAGCTGGGTGGGCCTGAATGCAGGGATTTTCCTCATCAGGAACTGTGAGTGGTCGATAGAGTTCATGGAGCGGTCTGTGATGGGTCCCCAGAGCCCTCTGTATGTTTCAGCGGGGAAGCTGCTGTCTAAGGTTCTGTCTGATAGGGCTTTCAATAATTCAGATTACCAGTCTGCCATTGTTTACCTGCTGCTCAAGGAGAAGGACAAGTGGGCTGATAGGATTTTCACAGAGCACAAATATTATCTCCATGGATATTGGGTTGATATTGTGGGGACTTATGAGAACATCACAGAGAAGTATGAGGTCATGGGGAAGGAGAACCCAATGTTGAATAAGAGGCACGCAGAGAAAATGAAGAGGGATTATGCAGAGATGAGGGAGCACCACATGCGGGATAATAAGAATTTTTATAGTGATAATGATGATATAATGGTGAGGAGGAGGAGGCAGTTTGTGACACATTTTACGGGGTGCCAGCCCTGCAGTGGAGACCACAATAAGATTTATAAAGGGGAGAATTGTTGGAAGGGGATGGAGAAGGCCTTGAATTTTGCAGATGATCAGGTGCCCAAAAACTATGGCTTCAGACATGATAATCTCCAGTCTTCCCATGTAAATCCTATTCAATCATTTTATTTCCCATCTTGAATGCCCCAAAATCTGTCATTTTTTCTGCTTTATTTTTTCAGTTGTGTAGATAATATAATATGATCCCCATTATTCTGTAGGGAATGAATACTACTCTATTATATAAGGAATGATACACACCAATGAAATATATGATTGTATGCACCGATTTAGCTAAGGTCAAGGTTGTTTTTCTTTTTGGAGATTTTTCAAAAATATTTGATTGGTCAAAAAGACTTGTAGGTAGTTTATGATTTGTCAGAGTTGGTTGATATTTTATAAAGGAAGATGTACAGATGCTAGATTTATTATCTATTTTTTTTATGTCTTGACAATGACCTGGTTGGTGACTCACTAATCCTTAAACATTGACAATAAATCTTGAAAATAAATCTCGCATCTGTAAATCTTCATCAATAAACAACTCCGAGTTTCATCTTTTCTACATTGTTTCTTTACTGCCTGATAATTCCAAGATATTGAAATGTTTCCAAGATATAGAAGCAATAGCATTGGCTATACTGGTGATTTAAATGAACTCTTAATAAACGTTTCAAAAACTTCACGAATGGAGAAAGTGCTATACTAGATTTGCACTTTCTACGTGGAAGTCAAAATAATGTAATTGCTGCACTATAGGAGTAAATTGGGTATGGCTTTCCCAATTTTGAAGTTTAGATGGGCAAAACGGGTCTTATTTATAGGACTTTAAATTCGGTCATCTCACAAGATTGAAGAATCATAATATTACATTTCTGAGAGGTCTGAGAGCCTCATTTGTTGGGGAGGTTGGTGGTTAATTGTAATAAATTTGATTAATTAATATATATTATATAATGTTTAGAAATTAAGTAATTTGTTTTTTAAATATTTATAAATTTATTTTGGCCAATCCCAAAAATTATTTTGATAGAAATATTTATACATTTAGAGAATATTAAGTGTATAAATCAGTTTAATTTATATAAAAATATATTAAAAAAAGTTAAATTTATTAACAAAAATGTGAGACATAAATAAAATATTATATAACGGGAGAGTAGACATTATTGCACATCAAAATTGTGTTGAGCATTATGTATTAAACAATGTAATAGTACAAAATAAATACATGAATGTTTTTTCAAGTTAGACAAACTATCTTGGAGACATAACATATTTGTTGAGGAAACATATCAATCACACATCAATTTAAAGGCATCCAGTTGGAGAAAATCTCTCAAATCCAACTAGGCCTAACAATCTCCTAGAAACAAGGAAATATTCCTAGTAGAAATGAACTCTACCTAATAATAGCCAATAATATAAACAACCACAAATACGATCACACATAAAACAAAGAGTTACATACTCCAACATTACCCCCTTAACAACTACTTGTTTTAATCTTCACTTGTTGAGGTTTTCAACATCTTTGCACCAAATGCCTCACTATGAATTGAAGAACCTCCTCAATTGAAAGGTTCATATCAGCTTCATCTTGGTACCACCACCTCGTACCTCAATCATGTAGACATCAACAAATTGTCAACATCCATATAAAAGAATAATTCATCCACATAAAAGAATAATTATCCACTAGAATGCAATGGTACTTAACTACTACAACTGTTGATCTAATACGATGTTACTTTGTGTACATGGTTCGTTCACCCCCTTGATGAACTCCCTTGAAATTTAAACTTCACTTCCAAAGTCTATAATCAATAGGGTTCACTCCAAGTGTAAAGAAATTTATAACGAAGTCCATAACCAACGATATGGTCCACTCAGAGCATCCAGCCAACACATGGCCCACTCCTCCAAGTGTTAAAGAACTCCCGAATAGAGGTTATTGCACTATATTAGGTAAGTTATCCAACTCATAAGGGACACATGACAAAGGGGTATGCATGCCTCTCTAGGGTTTATAATGATATGCCCTTTACATGTTACATGCATAGATATAGATATATATACATACTCTATCCCATGGAAACACCAGGTAAATGCTTAATTCTTCAAGGACCAATATATCAAAACAAATATTAATTATAAACTTCATTGTAAATACAATGTGTGACTCACATTACAATATGGTCAAGTTTGTTTTATTCCAAACAAATCACACAATTAAGTTTGTAGCATGAAGGACAAATGTTGTAGATTTAGTATAGAGTTATTTAGGAAAATAGGTGATAATACTTGTGATGGTGTTGTGGTAGTAGTGGAGAACAATTTTACCTTTGTTTTTCCATCATCATTTGTTTTCCATTATTACCACAACACTTCCTCAAGCATTGTCACTTGTTTTCCCAAAAACCTCTCTATTATACCTAGAACATCTTTATCCTTCCTATTGCAAACTCATCATTCCTCTTCAAAAATTCAATCTAAAATCAATTATTGGCTTCTTAAGAGAAAATAATGCAACTCACTTCCATCTCATAAAGTGTCCATGCTCCTTCATTCACTTGTAGAAGACTCCTCATCACATGCTAACTGGCAACCATTAGTACCACCAATGTCGCAAATCGACTAAGAAATTCTTGTGCTCCAAGGCATAACATCATTCTGACTATAAAGACCAAGCAAATGACCATCCCATGGAAATATCTTCGTCTAACGAGACACCTAGGAAACCAACCCTAGTGCTCACCAATTATATAGGAAAACAATTTAGATATAGGATGTAACCATCTCAATTCTCTATGCAATTGCCAATGAATACTTATAGTGAACCATTTGATAAACAATTCATGGAGCAAAACAAGTAGTTAGAACTCCCTTCTAGCTACAACACTTCTCTCTTAAGTAGATTCGAGAATGATTTTTACATTGTACATTTATTGCAATACTATAAAAAACAATAAGAAATTCATGACATGTTGGGTATACGACCAAAGTCCCACATTGACTAGAAGTGGGGAGGATCATGGGTATATAAGGATGGACAAATATCTCCATTGGTATGAGGCCTTTTGGGGTAAGTCCAAAAGCAAATCCATGAGGGCTTAGGCCCAAAGTGGACAATATCATTACCATTGTGGAGATATGTGGTGTCCAGAATCCTTACAAGTGGTATCAGAGCCATGCCCCGAAGTTAGCCAAGTGGATGAATC